>APFE030753249.1:232601-288310 GCA_000404065.3 Pinus taeda
TTGACATTTCTTTAAAACCATGACACCTGTGCAAAAAGTGAAAGAGGTTTTTCTTCTTTGGCATGTTATGGACAAAAACCTCTCTCAGTTTTCCAAAATTCATCTCTGACTGCTCTGAAACATCATTTGAGGGAAACTTGCCCTGATGTATGAAACAAGGAATTTGGTCGAAATGAAGCGAAATGAAGGGGATAGGGGGCTTCTAAATTCTTGGGGAAATTTTTGGGAGTGGGGAGGGATGCTAGGCAGCAGGGGAAAGTGGAATGTCAGAGATTGAGTGAGGGTAAGGGGTCCAAAAGGGCAAATCACAGGCCAAACCTAGAAAACTGCCAAGTTGTAGCTAGAAACTAGGGTTTGTGCAAAAATGAGGATTTTGGGGAATATGAGTGTTGGGAAGTGTATGATATGGTACTTTAAGGATAGGGGAAGGTGTATGAACATCAGGAAACAAGTTTTTCCATTGATTTGACCATCCAAGAGAAATTGGCTTTAAAACCTTAGGAGAGGGAAATGAACTTGCCAAGGCACAACTGAAGCATGAACAAGGTGTAAAATGACTCATTAGACACTGACATGATAATGAAAACCCTATGAATGATGATAGAATCAGCTAAACGATGACATGGACTGACATTTGGACAACTTTAGAAGGAGTGGAGACAAACCCTAGACCTAATGCCTAGTGACCAAATTTTGCTTGAAAACTCTTTGAAATGACAAAATTTGACCTTGACACTTCAAAATCACTTTGTAAGAGCACATTTGATCACTGGAGGAAGGCTGTAAAGACTGACACTAACACTACCAACCCTACCAAAGCCATAAGTTCAGAATCTATTGTGTTTGACGCGCCGGGCTTTGAAAGTTCAAGTATGGAAGCATCAACCCCTATGCTTATCGCGTCGAGGTCACCAAGGCCAAAGCAATCCACCGCAAAATAGAAGCAACCAGCCACAAAAGAGAAGAAATAAGCCACAAAAGAGAAGCAGAAGATGCTGGTGCTGGTGAGAATGTCACCGAGGAAGAATCCAGAGGCGCGTCAAAAGGAGAAAAAGGAAAAACAACCAGAGATAGTGGTTGATTTGGAGGAGGGGGAATACCAAGGCATAGAGTAATTACACTCTGAAGAGGTCAAGCCTATCTCACGAATCGCTGAGTATATTCCTCCACGGATGGGAAAGACCAAGGTTACCAAAGACCCCAACTCTAGGAAATTCACCATGTCGACACCCCTGTTGCCTAAACAGGTGGTATTTGAAGGTCCTACACTAGCACACATTTTAGTGCTAAAAATGGAGGATTGAGACCTCATGGACCATGAGAGGTTCCTGCATTTGACAACCCACAAATATATCATGAAGATATACTACAAAGAGACGTGACTTACATAGTTGGAGCCCATGAAGTGGATCAGAGGTATTGAGTAGGCGGGGTTGCTGCACATGCTCTACGTACCACATTATCATAGATCGACTATCAACATAGTATGTGTGTGCCAACTCCTCGTGTGAGTGCATGATGGGTGTCTATGGCTAGGGGAGTCCATCCCGATCACAGACATGTTAATTCACCAGATCATGAAGCTACCTTCCAAAGGAGCGGACCTTGCCAAGGAGTTTGGAGGGAAAACTGGGGAAAAAGAATTGGCGAACAAGATGAAGGCAGAGTATGGGCTTTTCAAGAAGTCGCGTGGATATTCTATCCTCTCTATCTAGGATCAAGCAGTGCATTTCACCGCCCAATTTCTTGTGGGAAAAATATTGGGAAAGTGTCGCTTCGACGAGGTTCTAGCACCGGTAATGTCACTTGCAGCATAGTGCGCAAAGGGTGTCCAATACAATTGGGAAAAATATCTATGCAAGGAGTTCCTCACGAACTACCGAGAAGCTTAGGAAGAAAGAAATCCATTCCATTATGCATGGTTGTTGCTGTGAATTGTGTTAGTCACTTGGAGGTTGCTGGGGGATAGTCAATTCCCCCGCACAAGGAATATTTACCCGAAGCAGCACAGTTCACCTCATTCTGGATTCTAGTGGAGATGGACCTTCAGATGGTTATAAATCAAGGGCCAAGGTTGTCCCAACCTTGTTCAAGCAACTAACGGCCTACGCAGAGTTCAAGGCCGATTTCCATTGTGTCAATTAGAGTGCGGAAGGACCCACAACATGTATGGCACAAGTTGCCCTATTTGGTCTCTGAGACAAATGTGCAGGAGATCATGGGGTTCTGGCCAGTAGAATGGCACCAACCCATAGGGCTTGATGTGGGCACAAGAAAAGGTGCAGAAAGCTTAGCTACGTAGAAGCGAAAGGATGCAGCTTAGAAGGTCGGGCATGCCTTGGCTGAGCAGTGTTATATAGGAAAATGACCTCCTCATCAGCTCAGAGGAAAAGGGTAAGATGATTGAAAGATTGACCAAGTTCACAGGCCTATTTGTCAAGCTAACGCTCTCCAGAAACTAGCAACCTGCCTTATAAATATTCCTAGCCATGCATCAAGTGTGTTAGTCCCTAGGGAAACTTTGTTTTTTGCCTCAGGAAGAGCGTTAGTCAACTTAAGTGAGTTCCTGGAGGTCAAAGGAGCAAGTTGACTGAGAAATATCCCTATATTCACTCCTATGTTAGCTCATAAAGTAGGGAAACATCCAGACTCGACCTGTTTGGGGGAATTTCTATTCCTAATGGAGTCTACAAACAAGGAAAACGTGATAAATGATGGAAACATCTTTGCTTTTGCCCAAAATAAATCATGAAGGATTTGGCAAGGCTTATCCTCTCATGCTATATATTTGAGGCTAGGGCGATTACGAAGGGGGGTTGAAACTATTGAAAGATTTCTTGTTGACTGTGAAAGCTTGTATTAGACATTGGCTCTTAAAGAGGTTAAGAAAGGGGGGAGAGAGAGGATCTGGAGGAGTAAGGGAAGACTAATGCAACTGATGGTTTTAGTCACTCTTTTCTTTCATTAATATAGACCTGCAATTGTGTTGTCCACTCCATGGCATTGGTATTGTTATTTATTTACATGTTTATGCAACGCTAATCATTATGAATGGCTTAGATGTATGGAGTTATATATCCCTTTGTATTATTTTATTTGTTGTTGAAGTTACATGTTGTGATATTACACCTCCTCTTGTTTATGTGTAGGTATTGATCCTGGAGCTAGATGAGGGGTTTTCCACTTCGCTACTTTGTGTTCTCCAGCAACACCACACCAAGATCTGAGGTAACAATCCTTATTCTTAATTTGATTATCATTTCACTATGGATATGTGCATGTATCTCTGGGCCAACTGCAACTAATTCCAAGGATCCCGGGAATATCCTTAAGGGTATCTCCATCACCAAACACCCGTGCATTAATCCCTATAGCAGAATTTGTGACTCCACTAGGGACTACACTTAGTTCCTGGTTTTATCCTAGAAAGTTCCCAAATAGCTCTTTCTTCCAGGCCTTCTTGTACTTCTTGATCTCCTTTCTGACCACTCAGGACTATACAACACCCTTCTCTCAGTTCTCAGCCTTAGATTTGATCACCACAACCTTGTTTTCAAGCCTATTCCTCACTAACGCACCCTACTAGTGCAAACAGTGCTTTATAAAGCATTGTGGCCTTGCAAATAGAGTGTTAGTGCATGCAATAACTCTCTATGTCCTCTATTACAATGCATTAGCCATCCACTTCTTGATAAGAAACCAGTTCTGTGACCTCATGGGTTGGGAAATTTGCTTGTAGGCTGATCAGGGATCTGCAGCTATGCATGTTTGATTGATATTTGTCTCTTGATTTTTTTTCTTTAAGGGAAATAACTTTACTTTTTAAGTTTTTCATAAAAAAGAAAAATACAAAAAAAATTACAATTTTCTGCTTAGTTGGTTAGATTTGCATTTATTTGGTTTTAAAAGTTGTTAGAGAGCATTGTATTTCTGTCGCTTGTGCTTGTGTTTTACTGTAGTAGATGCATGATATATATTGATCTATAAATGACTCCTTCCTTGTAGAATAAACTCATTCATCGAAGTGAAATTTAAAGCATTTTTTCTGCATGGTTTCAGTTAGAGTCCCACATAACTTCATACGTCAACACCCCCATCGAAGACTTAACAAAGACATTTAAAATTTATATCATAATAAAATCAATTAACAACTCTTTTTTGAGTAAACACATATTAGTTTAGGTTAGGATATTGGGTTAGATAGTTGTGATTTAACTACCCAAGATCATACACCGAAACTAGTGTCATTAACGAGGGAAATCCTTTTGCACTCATACTATCCAGGACTAGTCTAGTCAAAGCAGAGCTAAATGCAAGACAAAATTGGATTGTGAATTAAGGTAGCCCACCTTCACTTACATCTCCTTTGGGTATTTCGTGTATTGGGGATCCCTTCGGGGATTGATGAGCCTCGGTATTGCAACAAGAATGTTGCAACTCCCAAGACTACCGACATTAATTATCAACCCGGGGTTCGTACAAACTTGAGAGGTGTCGGCACTATATGTGCGGCATACAATGTGTCTTTCCATTGCTATCATGATGTAATAGAGTGCATGTACTGAAGTCAAATCCTAAACTAATTGCATAAAATGAAATGTTCAAAATAGAACCTTAACCTATTGCAAGAAAGAAAGTACAACGAAAGAGACGAAAATTCAATGCTAAATCACACCATTTCCTAATTAATTGCCAAGAAACTATGCTTTGCAATAATTATAAATTATCATGAACCAAATCCTACTATCTAAGCATGGAAGTAACAAGCATCAAACATCACTAATGTGCAAGTAAAGGGACTGAAATAAATATGTTTTTGTCTTTTTGTCTTTTCATGCAAAATCAAGTATGCAAACTAATTTCCTTTGGTGATGTGGCAGGTGAACCAAGAATGTTGGAGGTTGGATGGAAGGGTTAGGATATGTTTGGATGGTGTGGGAGACCCTTGGGAGGCTTCTGGTGGCTTCCTATAGGTTTTCTCTCAATTCGGCCTCAAAACAGGCCATTTCAGGAAAACCTACAGGATGTACTAAAAACCTATAGGATGATCCTGTAGGAATTACAATGAACCTACACGATACAGCCGAGAGAAAAATGTGAGGTGTTGGAGGTGATGGGAGGCCTAGGAAAGTTGTGTGATGGGTGTAATGGAGTGGAAAAATTCCTAGGATCACTCAGAACTCAAAACCAAAGTCGGGAGATGGATGGATGCGCTCAAAAAGTTTGGAGAAATTTCCTTGTGAAATGATGAAATTGGTGAGGGTTTAATGACCAAGAAAATCAAATCCAAATTGGATGGGACAAATTTTTTTATTAACTAGAATGTATTAGGTCCGTACTCCAAGTGGAATCACTCAAAACGACCTATGTTAACCCATGCAAAAAAAATCAAAAACATTACTAGTCGAAAATCTAGAAATTTGAGAACTAGTGAACTAATAAATCTAAGAAATGCCTAACCAAATAAAGTGAAAATGCAATGGGGTAATTTTTGTTATGAGCTAGAATGTTTTTTTGATCTAATTCAAGTGGAATCAGTTTGATTGAAGCTCGTTAGGATGCCCTAAAAAATAGCAGAAATTTACTATTCTTTGTTAAAAAGGAGGTCCAACAATCTAGATTTGGGAATAAGAAGACTAATCTAAGAAACTCAATGATTACTATGAACTTCCAAAGATTTTAAAAGGATTAAATAATCCTTATGATCCTGCAAAATAACTTACATCAACCATTTAACTCAATCCTACAACAAGAAATCATTAATACTAAATGCAGAAATAGAAAGAAATAAAAACTAGAGATGCACGTGAATAAGCAATGAAGAGAAGGAAAGAAAATGATACAAAAGGGCTCTGAGGTTCCTGGGATGGCCAATCCCAAGGAAACTCAGAGACCTATGGAGAAGAACAATATTTAGAAGCCGAACATGACACCAATATTCATTATTTTCATCAATAGAATTACATCCCTGGAAGAAAATACAATGGAGCTGCAACAATACAAGCTCTCTCCACAATAACACTAATGAAAATCTCCCTCTAGAGGCAAATTCGACTTGGTACTTACACAAAATGATTAGGAATCATTCCCCATAAATGGAGGAAGCTTTCCCCACCAAAATCCCTTGATTAGTGGATCTAGTCCCCAATACTAGGAATTTGCATTAAATGGTAGGGAACACATTCCTAGATTTTCTCAATCATTCCCTAGAGGCAAATTCGACTTGGTAATTATACAAAATGATTAAGAATCATTCCCATGGATGGGGAAAGTTTTCCCCACAGAAATCCCTTGATAAGTGGATCTTCTCCCTTGATTGGTGGATCTGCTCCCTTGATTAGTGGAACACATTCCTAGATTTTCTCAATCATTGGAGTTCAACAATTTGTGCCATAATTCCATAGTATCTTGTTGACTTATTGTTTATTATTCATCCTCCAATAGTAGGGAACAAGTTCCTAAATTATCTCCTCCTCCAACTCTTCATAATCTACCCAATATTCTCATAATATTCCACAAAAAATAAATAATATTAGGCACAAATATTCAATTTATTCATAAACCTTCCTAATGAATATATTAAAGTTAAAAATAAATTATCTAATGCAAAAAGAGAGGTTTAATGTGCTGAAGGACGGTCATGGGCCTTAATTTATGTTTAATTTAGAGGCCCATCATACCCCCTTCTGAAAGTGTTGCTCATCCTCTGAGCAACTTAGTGACCTCAGTGTGTCTCATCCATGGCCCTGGTGGCCTCTCTCTTGTGCATTAAGAATCTTGGTTGTAAGCTCTGCAAGGACAAGCTCAAAAACACATTTGTTCAAAGAAAAACTGATTTTGTTTTTAAGGGTGAATGTAGGGTTGATGATGGTGGACAAGATATGGTGATGGAATGATGAAGGGGGTGCATTCTATTGGCATAACAAGTCATTTATTTTCCTTAGGACTACCTCTTGTAGGATTCCTGGGTGACTGTAATTCCTACAGGATCATCCTATAGAAAACACAGTCCCTTTGTAAACTGAAGTAAAAGAGTGGAAAAAATGACAGAAATGGTGGAGGAATGAATGGTAATGAGTGGTAAAATAAAAATGTGAGTGATAGGGGTCTCTTTGTGATCCTCCTTTGCTCTTTGATCGTCCTTCTTGCTGACCTGCAAATGGAAATTTCATGAAAATGGAGAGGATGCTCTCCCTTTTTTTTTTTAAGAATGAAATGGGAAGGATGAATGATGAATAGACAGTGAATATGAAGTGGATGGAGGGCTTGGAGTGTTGTGGTGACCTTGGCCTTTGCAAAAATTTCTTCTTTTAACTGCTGTCCTCATTCATTGAAATTATCACCCTTCATAATTTGACTTTTCAACATTGCATGAGTGAAGGAGTGAGTTGCAATTAACTAGCTGAAGGCAGTTGAGACTGCTGACCAATCCTTAGCTTATAAAACCTCATCTCTCATGCTTTAACAAAAAATTTCTAACTATAATATGCTCAACAAGAATATTGAATACCTGTACCTACCTGATGGTTGTTGGAGAGACATGCATGTTGTTGCTGAGTTGATGTTAATGCACAGGTGTTGGATGGTGATGTCGATGATCCTAATGTTGCTGCTAAGCTCTGGAGGAGGTTCTTTGACCTCTGGATCTCCTTTAAAAATGCTCATTGCCAATCCTGTAGGTGTTGTTCTGTATCCTGTAGGTTTACAGGACATTGACGTGTTTTGTCCATATCTCCCAAACGGTAGACTGGATTGAGCTGAAACTTTTTGAGCATTTTTCCATCATCATTATGCACCTCCCCATAGAAAGATTTTGGTCAATGGATGCATAGATCTCAAGAAAAACTAAAAATGGATGAAGGTGATGGACGCTGATTTCTTGGAAACCGTGCACTAGAATTTGCTGAAATTTCTTGGGCTTGTTACCATCATCCATATGCATCTCCCCATGAAACAACTTTTTAAATGGATGCACAGATATTGACAAAATGAAAAAATGGTTGAAGGTGATGGAGACCAATTTCTTGGAAACTGTGCACTGGAATTGGATGAAATCGCTTAGTCTAACGAGACGGAGGAGTTTCCCAGAAAGTTATAGAAATTATGGTTATATTTAGAGAAAATCCGACAAGGATTTTTGTAAATCCAAATTATAGTTGTTAAACTCAAAATTTTAAGTGTTCTAGATGTTTTTGATGGTGCTGAATCCATTTCCACCATCAAAAACATGATTCAAATACTGTCTCTACAAGATTTTTTGAAATTTTTTTGCCTGAATTCCGACCACTTTTGGCCGTCCGGGCAATTTCTCCGCCTCATTAGATGACTCCGGATGAAATTACTTGAGCATATTACCATCATCCATATGCATCTCCCTCTCAAACCACTTGGCAAATGGATGCATGTTTTTCAAGTTATAGCAAAAACAAATTTATGCTCTATGTATTTTTGTATCATGTAGTGAAACAGAGCATCTTGTAGTTTTTTAGGACAGTAAGGAAAATGAGTGGTAGAAACTTGAGAATGATGGGTGGATGGTGAAAATAGGTGAGGGTGATGGATTGGCATGGCCTTGGCCTTGTTGGAGCATTTGAGCGAAGTAGGAGATAGTCAAAATTTGACTTCTTTTGACTAGGCTTGACCAATTTTCCTTTTGGTACCAACTTGTTCTTGTTCCTTGCAGATGTTGGAGGGTACATGCATGCATGGAGTGAGGGTTCTTTTATTTTTTTTATTTTTTTTTTCTTCTAGGCCTACTAGCTGCCTCAATGAGTTTTTCAACTAGTAGGTCTGTTCAAGTGCCTCAAAGGAGGTTTTCACCTAGGATCTTCTTTTTTTTCTCTTTTTTTATTTTTTTTTTCAACCCATTGACTACCTCATGGAGGTTTTCAATCAATGAGCCAATCTGAGGCGCCTCCAAGGATGTTTTCATGTTAGATTTTTATTTTTTTCTCTTATTTTTATATTTGTTTTGTTTTTTTCTTCTACCCTACCCTACTTGAAAAACAAAATCACTTTCAAGTATAAGAATACTTCCAATGGAGCCATGTACACATTAAGATGATAGACAAAATGATGTGGAGGCTTGAAATGTATGCGTTGACATGTACTTGGATTTCAGAGACCAAATGATTTGACATTGAAAGGATCAAGCATAGTTGAGGAAGAGAGTGATGTTGCAACTTAGTGACTGTCTGGAACCATATTTCAATATAGTTATGATGTCCTTGGTCCTTTTGTTGATTTGGATCACCTTGTATGTCTTCTTCTACCATGACCTTCAAGTCTTCCTCTTTTTGTTGATTGATCTCTTAGATACATGGAGAATTTGATGGTAACCATGAGTGAGCTTTCTCGATCTCTAATTTTGATGTCTGCTCTTTATCAATCACAACCCATGGTTCTGTGGTCTTCTTATTTGAATCTTCTTCTTATGGATGTGGTCCTTCAATGATATCAAGATAATCTCTTTTTTTCAATACTCTTCCTGAGCTATGGTGAATACCATTGAGCTCAAGAGGAGATGTTTGGAAGTTTTGTATATCAACATTGTAAGTGGGTTGAGATACTTCAATGTGTGGGTTTGGAAATGGTGGTATAGGTAGTTGAGTGGGAGTGTATATTTGAGATGGATGTGGATAGGGTTGTGGTTGTGGTGGAGGTGAATGGTAAGGATAACATGGATTTTGATATGGAGGATATTGAGGAAAATACTGAGGATATTGTGGATGGCACCATAAGTTCCTTTCCAACCTTTTTGCCAAGATTGGTTTGGGGTTGAGGTGGCCAATGTTGCAATTACTTTGAGGTGGATGTACATAAGCTTGAAATTGTGACTTAGGATCCTACATCATATCAGGTTGAATAGGCTGTCATGGTCCTCTTGGAGCTACATAACATTGCTACATTGACAATTTACTTGCTTCATTATCCTCTTGGTGAACTTCCTTCAACCTTGGTAATGAGGAGAAACATTTAACATCATGTGATTCTACATGGACAACACAAACATATTCTTTTTGCTCATTTGTATTCTTAACATTTCTACTTGTTTGGTTAGATTGCTAAGGATTTCTGTTTTAAATCCATCAAACAAATTTCCAAGTTTAGATTGACTTACCGATCTTGATGTTGATTTACCTACTCTTGCTTTTCCTCTTGATATGTGTTTGCATGTTTCACAAATTTACTCAAATGATAATTGATATACATCACCTCTACTTATGAGATTAAGGAGATCAATCCACTCATCCCTAATTGTTCTAAGTAAGAGGGTTTTTAGTGTGTTGGATCCTAGATGATGTAGTTTGTCCCTCTCAATATTATACATGAACCTCTCTATTAGGTCCTCTAAGCTCTCATCTTCTTTTTGATTCATTATGAATATTTCTTTTTTAAGATCATGATTTTTGTATTTTTCTATAAATATCTTTTGCATATCACTCCATGATCTTATTGAATTAATCCCTAAACTCATGAACCATTTAAGAGCTTTATCCTTCAATGTTGTGGGAAACAATCTAAATTTTTGAGCTTTTAATAAGTAACCATAAGATCTAAAAACAAACTCAAATTCAAAGAGAAAGGTTTCCGGATCCTCTGACCTTAGACCATGAAATTTTGGAAGAAAAGATGGAGGGATGTTCTTCATGTGCACACTTCCATCAGTATCTTTAATGGGAAATCTGATAGGATCTTCCTCATTGTCATCATTGCCATCAATTTCTTCTACATTCTTCACCATCTTCTTCTTCTACATGCAAAAGTGAATGGTGATATGGCTCGCTCTTCACCATGTGATCAAATGGGGGGGTGGGTTGGTGTTGGAGAATTTCGTTTTTGTCTTTATGATTGAATGAAAATTATAATGCAATGCAATTTTCTACTTTGGAAATTAAATATGCCTAATGAAAATATTTTTTATTTTTTTGAAAAAATTAAAAATAAATGAATCAACTAGGGAAGAAAACAATGCATACTTTGATACCCCCCCGGAAATGGTGCCAAAAAGTGATGAGTCTCGGTATTGCAAAAAGAATGTTGTAACTCCCAAGGCTACCGACTTTAATTATCAACCCGAGGTTCGTACAAACTTAAGAGGTGTCGGCACTATATGTGCGGCATACAATGTGTCATTCCTTTGTTGTCATGATGTAATTGAGTACATGTACTGAAGTCAAATCCTAAACTAATTGCAAAAAATAAAATGTTCGAAATGGAACCTTAACATGTTGCAAGAAAGAAAGTACAAGGAAAGAGACGAAAATTCAATGCTAAATCACACCATTTCCTAATTCACTGCCAAGAAACTATGCTTTACAATAATGCTAAATTATCATGAGCCAAATGATACTATCTAAGCATTGAAGTAAGAAGCATCAAACATCAATAATGTGCAAGTAAAGGGACTGAAATAAATATGTTTTTTTCTTTTTGTCTTTTCACGCAAAATCAAGTATGCAAACTAATTTCCTTTGTGATGTGGAAGGTGAATTAAGGATGTTAGAGGTTGAATGGAAGGGTTAGGATATGGTTGGATGGTGTAGGAGACCCTTGGGAGGCTTTTGGTGACTTCCTAGAGGTTTTCTCTAAATTTGGCCTCAAAACAGGCCATTTCAGGAAAACCTACAAGATGTACTAAAAACCTACACGATGATCTTGTAGGAATTACAGTGGACCTACATGATACAACTGAGAGAAAAATGTGAGGTGTTGGAGGTGATGGGATACCTAGGAAAGGTGTGTGACGGGTGGAATGGAGTGGGAAAATTCCTAGGATCACTCAGAACTCAAAACCAAAGTCGGGAGATGGATGGATGCGCTCAAAAAGCTTGGAGAAGTTTCCTTGTGAAATGATGAAATTGGTGAGGGTTTAATGACCAAGAAAATCAAATACAAATTGGATGGGACACATTTTTTTATTAACTAGAATGTATTAGATCCCTATTCCAAGTGGAATCACTCAAAAATACCTATGTTAACCCATGCAAAAAAAATAAAAAACATTACTAGTCGAAAATCTAGAAATTTGACAACTAGTGAGCTAATAAATCTAAGAAATGCTTAACCAAATTAAGTGCAAATGCAATGGGGTAATTTTTGTTATGAACTAGAATGTTTTTTTGATCTAATTCAAGTGGAATCAATTCCATTGAAGCTTGTTAGGATGCTCTAAAAAATAACAGAAATTTATTGTTCTTTGCTAAAAAGGAGGTCCAACAGTCTAGATTTGGGAATAAGAAGACTAATCCAAGCAGCTCAATGATTACTATGAACTTCCAAATATTTTCCAAGGATTAAATAATGTTTGTGATCCTACAAAATAAATTACATCAACCATTTAACTCAATCCTACAACAAGAAATCATTAATACTAAATGCATAAATAGAAAGAAATAAAAACTAGAGATGCACGTGAATAAGCAATGAAAAGAAGGAAGGAAAATGATAAAAAAGGGCTCTGAGGTTCTTGGGATGGCCAAGCACAAGGAAAATCGGATGCCTATGGAGGAGAACAAGATTTAGAAGCTGAACATGACACCAATCTTCATTATTTTCATCAATAGAATTACATCCTTGCAAGAAAATACAATGGAGTTGCAAAAATACAAGCTCTCTCCACAATAACACTAATGAAAATCTCCCTCTGGAGGAAAATTCAACTTGGTACTTATACAAAATGATTAGGAATCATTCCCCATAAATAGAGGAAGCTTTCCCTTCCAAAATCCCTTGATTTGTGGATCTAGTCCCCAATACTAGGAATTTGCATTAAATGGCAAGGAACACATTCCTAGATTTTCTCAATCATTCCCTAGAGGAAAATTCGACTTGGTAATTATACAAAATGATAAAGAACCATTCCCCATGGATGGGGGAATTTTTCCCCACCGAAATCCCTTGATTAGTGGATCTTCTCCCTAAATTGGTAGATATGCTCCGTTGATTAGTGGAACACATTCCTAGATTTTCTCAATCATTGGAGTTCCATAATTTGTGCCATAATTCCATAAAATATTGTTGACTTATTATTTATTATTGATCCTCCAGTAATAGGGAACAAGTCCCTAAATTATATCCTCCTCCAACTCTTCATAATATGCCCAATATTCTCATAATATTCCACAAAAAATAAATAATATTAGGCACAAATATTCAATTATTCATAAACCTTCCTAATGCATATATTAAAGTTAAAAATAAATTATCTAATGCAAAAAGAGAGGTTTAATGTGCTGAAGGATGGTCATGGGCCTTAATTTATGTTTTAAATTAGAGGCATGGGCCTTAATTTATGTCTAATTTAGAGGCCCATCATACCCCCCTACTGAAAGTGTTGCTCATCCTCTGAGCAACTTAGTGACCTCAGTGTGTCTCATCCATGGCCCTAGTGGCCTCTCTCTTGTGCATTAAGAATCTTGGTTGTAAGCTCTGCAAGGACAAGCCCAAAAACACATTTGTTCAAAGAAAAACTGATTTTGTTTTTAAAGGTGAATGTAGGGGTGATGATGGTGGACATGATATGGTGATGGAATGATGAAGGGGGTGCATTTTATTGGCATAACAAGTCATTTATTTTCCTTAGGACTACCTCCTGTAGGATTTTTGGGTGACTATAATTCCTATAGGATCATCCTGTAGAAAACACAGTCCCTTTGTAAATTGAAGTAAAGGTGTGGAAAAAATGACAAAAATGGTGGAGGAATGAATGGTAATGAGTGGTAAAATAAAAATTTGAGTGATAGGGGTCTCTTTGTGATCCTCCTTTGCTCTTTGACCATCCTTCTTGCTGACCTCCAAATGGAAATTTCATGAAAATGGAGAGGATTCTCTCCCCCTTTTTTTCTTTTTCTTTTTTCAAGAATGAAATGGGATGGATGAATGATGAATATATAGTGAATATGAAGTGGATGGAGGGCTTGGAGTGTTGTGGTGACCTTGGCCTTTGCAAAAAATTCTTCTTTTAACTACTATCCTCATTCATTGAAATGATCACCCTTCATAATTTGACTTTTCAACATTGCATGAGTGAAGGAGTGAGTTGAAATTAACTAGTTGAAGGCGGCTGAGACTGCTCACCAATCCTTAGCTTATAAAACCTCATCTTTCATGCATTGACAAAAAATTTCTAACTATAATATGCTCAAGGGAAGAGGTCAAGAATATTGAATATGTGTACCTACCTGATGGTTGTTGGAGAGACATGCATGCTGCTGCTGAGTTGATGTTGATGCGCGGGTGTTGGATGGTGATGCCGACGATCATGATGTTGCTGCTAAGCTCTGGAGGAGCTTCTTTGACCTCTGGATCTCCTTTAAAACTACTCACTGCCAATACTGTAGGTGTTGTTCCGATTCTTGTAGGTTTACAGGACATCAGCTTGTTTTGTCCATATCTCCCAAACTATAGACTGGATTGAACTGAAACTTTTTGAGCATGTTTCCATCATCATTATGCACCTCCCCATAGAAAGAGTTTGGTCAATGGATGCACAGATCTCGAGAAAAACTAAAAATGGATGAAGGCGATGGAGGCCGATTTCTTGGAAATCGTGCACTAGAATTTGTTAAAATTGTTTGGGCATGTTACCATCATCCATATGCATTTCCCCATGAAACAACGTTTCAAATGGATGTACAGATATTGAGAAAATGAAAAAATGGTTGAAGGTGATGGAGGCCAATTTCTTGGAAACCGTAGATTGGAATTGGATGAAATTGCTTGAGCATGTTACCATCAACCATATGCATCTCCCCCTGAAACTGCTTGGCAAATGGATGCATTTTTTTCAAGTTATAGCAAAAACAAATTTCTACTCTATGTATTTTTGTATCCTGTAGTAAAACAGAGCATCCTATAGTTTTTTAGGACAGTAAGGAAAGTGGGTGGTAGAAGCTTGAGAATGATGGGTGGATGCTGAAATATATGAGGGTGATGGATTGGCATGGCCTTGACCTTGTTGGAGCATTTGAGCGAAGTAGGAGATAGTCAAAATTTGACTTCTTTTGACTAGGCTTGACCAGTTTTCCTTTTGGTACCAACTTGTTCTTGTTCCTTGCAGATCTTAGAGAGCACATGCATGCATGGAGAAAGGATTATTTTATTTTTTTTCTTTGTTTTTTCTTCTAGGCCTACTAGCCGCCGCAATGATTTTTTCAACTAGTAGGTCTGTCTAGGTGCCTCAAAGGAGGTTTTCACCTAGAATCTTATTTTTTTCTCTTTTCTCTTTTTTTTGAACCCATTGACTACCTCATGGAGGTTTTCAATCATGAGCCAATCTGAGGCGCCTCCAAGGAGGTTTTCACCTTAGATTTTTATTTTTTCTCTTATTTTTCAATTTGTTTTGTTTTTTTTCTTCTACCCTACCCTACTTGAAAAACAAAATCACTTTCAAGTATAAGAATACTTCCAATGGAGCCATGTGCACATCAAGATGATAGACAAAATGATGTGGAGGCTTGAAATGTATGTGTTGACATGTACTTGGATTTTAGAGACCAAATGATTTGACTTTGAAAGGATCAAGCATAGTTGAGGAAGAGAGTGATGTTGCAACTTAGTGACTGTCTGGAACCATATTTCAATACAGTTGTGATGTCCTTGGTCCTTTTGTTGATCTGGATCACCTTGTATGTCTTCTTCTACCATGATCTTCAAGTCTTCCTCTTTTTGCTTATTGATCTCTTGAATACATGGAGGATTTGATGGTAACCATGAGGGAGCTTTCTCGATCTCCGATTTCGATGTCTGCTCTTCATCAATCGCAACCCATGGTTATGTGGTCTTCATATTTGAATCTTCTTCTTCTAGATGTGGTCCTTCAATGATATCAAGATAATCTCCTTTTTTCAATTCTCTTCATGAGCTATGGTGAATACCATTGAGCTCAAGAGGAGATGTTTGGAAGTTTTGTACATCAAAATTGTAAGTGGGCTGAGCTACTTCAATGTGTGGGTTTGGAAATGGTGGTATAGGTAGTTGAGTGGGAGTGTATATTTGAGATGGATGTGGATGAGGTTGTGGTTGTGGTGGGGTGAATGGTAAGGATAACATGGAGTTTGGTGTGGAGGATATTGAAGAAAATACTGGGGATATTGTGGATGGCTCCCATAAGTTCCTTGCCAACATTGTTGCCAAGATTGGTTTTGGGGTTGAGATGGCCAATGTTGCCAAGGAAAGGGTGTGTTACAATTACTTTGAGGTGGATGTGCATAAGCTTGAAATTGTGAATTAGGCTCTTGCATCATATCAGGCTGAATAGGCTGTCATGGTCCTCTTGGAGCTACATAACATTGCTATATTGGCAATTGACTTGCTCCATTGTCCTCTTGGTGAACTTCCTTCAACCTTGGTAATGAGGAGAAACATTTAACATCATGTGATTCTGCATGGACAACACAAACATCTTCTTTTTGCTCATTTTGTATTCTTAACACTTCTACTTGTTTGGTTTGATTGCTAAGAATTACTGTTTTAAAGTCATCAAACAAATTTCCAAGTTTAGCTTGACTTACCGATCTTGATGTTGATTTACCTACTCTTGCTTTTCCTCTTGATATGTGTTTGCATGTTTCACAAATTTCCTCAAATTATAATTGATATACGTCACCTCTACTTATGAGATTAAGGAGATCAATCCACTCATCCATAATTGTTCTAAGTAAGAGGGTTTTTAGTGTGTCGGATCCTAGATGATGTAGCTTTTCCCTCTTAATATTATACATGAACCTCTCTATTAGATCCTCTAGGCACTCATATTCTCTTTGATTCATTCTAAAGATTTCTTCTTTAAGATCATGATCTTTATATTTTTCTATAAATATCTTTTGCATATCACTCCATGATCTTATTGAATTAGTCCCTAAACTCATGAACCATTTAAGAGTTTTATCCTTCAATGTTGCCATAAACAATCTCAATTTTTGAGTTTTTAATAAGTAACCATAAGATCTACAAACAATCTCAAATTCAAAGAGAAATGTTTCTGGATCCTCTAACCTTAGACCATGAAATTTTGGAAGAAAAGATGGAGGGATGTTCTTCATGTGCACACTTCCATCAGTATCTTTAATGGGAAATCAGATAGGATCTTCCTTATTGTCATCATCGCCATCAATTTGTTCTACATTCTTCGCCATCTTCTTCTTCTACCTGCAAACGTGAATGATGATATGCTCTTACTGCACCATGTAAGCAAATGGGGGGGTGGGTTGGTGTTGGAGAATTTCATTTTTGTTTTTATGATTGAATGAAAACTATAATGCAATGCAATTTTCTACTTTTGAAATTAAATATGCCTATTGAAAATATTTTTCTTTTGCAAAAATTAAAAATAAATAAATCAACTAGGGAAGAAAACAATGCATACTTTTACACCTCCCTAACAACAGTGCCAAAAAGTGATGAGCCTCAATATTGCAACAAGAATGCTGCAACTACCAAAGCTACCGACTTTAATTATCAACCCGGAGTTTGTACAAACTTAAGAGGTGTCAAAACTACATGTGCGGCATACAATGTGTCCTTCCTTTGCTGTCATGATGTAATGGAGTACATGTACTGAAGTCAAATCCTAAACTAATTGTAGAATATGAAATGTTTGAAATGGAATCTTAACCAATTGCAAGAAAAGAAGTACAAGTAAAGAGACGAAAATTCAATGCTAAATCACACCATTTCCTAGTTAACTGCCAAGAAACTATGCTTTGCAATAATGCTAAATTATCATGAGCCAATGCTACTATCTAAGCATGGAAGTAAGAAGCATCAAACATCAATAATTTGTAATTAAAGGGACTGAAATAAATCTGTTTTTGTCTTTTTATCTTTTCATGCAAAATCAAGTATGAAAACTAATTTCCTTTGTGATGTGGCAGGTGAATTAAGGATGTTGGAGGTTGGATGGAAGGGTTAGGATATGGTTGGATGGTGTAGGAGACCCTTGGCAGGATTTTGGTGACTTCCTATAGGTTTCTCTCAATTCGGCCTCAAAATAGGCCATTTCAAGAAAACCTACAGGATGTACTAAAAACCTACCAGATGATCCTGTAGGAATTACAGTGAACCTACATGATATAACCGAGAGAAAAATGTGAGGTGTTGGAGGTGATGGGATACCTAGGAAAGGTGTGTGATGGGTGTAATGGAGTGGGAAAATTCTTAGGATCACTTAGAACTCAAAACCAAAGTCGGGAGATGGATGGATTCGCTCAAAAATCTTGGAGAAGTTTCCTTGTGAAATGATGAAATTGGTGAGGGTTTAATGTCCAAGAAAATCAAATACAAATTGGATGGGACAAATTTTATTATTAACTAGGATGTCTTAGGTCCCTATTCCAAGTGGAATCACTAAAAAATACCTATGTTAACCCATGAAAAAAAATTAAAAAACATTACTAGTCGAAAATCTAGAAATTTGATAACTAGTGAGCTAGTAAATCTATGAAATGCCTAACCAAATCAAGTGCAAATTAAATTGGGTAATTTTTGTTATGAACTAGAATGTTTTTGTGATCTAATGCAAGTGGAATCAATTCTATTGAAGCTCGTTAGGATGCTCTAAAAAATAGCATAAATTTATTGTTCTTTGCTAAAAAGGAGGTCTAGCAATCTAGATTTGGGAATAAGAAGACTAATCCAAGCAGCTCAATGATTACTATGAGCTTACAAATATTTTCCAAGGATGAAATAATGCTTCTGATCCTGCAGAAGAACTTACATCAACCTTTTAACTCAATAATACAACAAGAAATCATTAATACTAAATGCAGAAATAGAAAGAAATAAAAACTAGAGATGCATGTGAATAAGCAATGAAAAGAAGGAAAGAAAATGATACAAAAGGGCTCTGAGGTTCCTGGGATGGCCAAGCACAAGGAAAATCAGAGACCTATGGAGGATAACAAGATTTAGAAGCTGAACATGACACAAATCTTCATTATTTTCACCAATAGAATTACATCCCTGCAAGAAAATACAATGGAGTTGCAAACATACAAGCTTTCTCCACAATAACACTAATGAAAATCTCCCTCTAGAGGAAAATTTGACTTGGTACTTATACAAAATTATTAAGAATCATTCGCAATAAATGGAGGAAGATTTTCCCACCAAAATCCCTTGATTAGTGGATCTAGTCCCCAATACTAGGAATTTGCATTAAATGGCAGGGAACACATTCCTAGATTTTCTCAATCATTCCCTAGAGGTAAATTCGACTTGGTACTTATACAAAATGATTAAGAGTCATTCCCCATGGATGGGGGAAGATTTCCCCACTAAAATCCCTTTATTAGTGGATCTGCTCCCTTGATTGGTGGATCTGCTCCCTTGCTTAGTGGAACACATTCCTAGATTTTCTCAATCATTGGAGTTCCACAATTTGTACCATAATTCCATAATATATTATTGAATTATTATTTATTATTGATCATCTAGTAGTAGGGAACAAGTCCCTAAATTATATCCTCCTCCAACTCTTCATACTCTGCCCAATATTCTCATAATATTCTACAAAAAATAAATAATATTAGGCACAAGTATTCAATTACTCATAAACCTTCCTAATGAATATATTAAAGTTAAAAATAAATTATCTAATGAAAAAAGAGAGGTTTAATTTGCTGAAGGATGGTCATGGGCCTTAATTTATGTTTTAAATTAGAGGCATGGGCCTTAATTTATGTCTAATTTAGAGGTCCATTAGGGATATCGGAGCTGAGTCGGGGACTCAGGTATCCTGCGGACACAACATACTGTCTACAACCATGTCCCCACCGGTAGTGTCTGTGATTTGAGGTAACCATAGTAGCCATTCTTTGTAGGGATGAACACAAGGTGATTGTGGTGGGTTGCCTTGGTACCTAAACAGACAAGCCTACTCTGTCTTAGTTTTTTGGAAGGTTGCTCGTCTTCACGAGAGTACTTGGCCCCTTAATCTGAGGTTCAGGCGAAGCTCAATAGTAATTGTAACTGTACATTTGGTCAACTCTCTCTTTTATCCATTGTGATATTGGGTTTCATCACTAGCAAATGATGTTTATCAGGCATGGTCATACCCTCTGCTTGATGATTGATTTCTTTAGAGTATTTTTTATTTTTTAGGTGCCAATTTGTTATCACTGAGACTTTAAAAAATATCACTGTAAAATCTATTGATAAATTTTATCGGTCACCGTGGCTACATACGGCCCTCATCATCAATCTAGATGGCTACAAGGTCTTCCTCCACTAACTGTGGAGGATTCGTTGAGCCCCAGTGAACCAGACTACCCATCTTTGAGCAAGATCTAACGCCGAATTAGTTTGGGCATCCCACGGCTCAAGTTTACCAGAATATTTCTTTGATCACCAATCCATTGGGACCGCTATTGATTCTAGTTGCACCTGTACCTCCTATGTCTTCTGTTGAACCCATACCCACCATCCCATCGACAACTAACGGGTTGTGGGATTTATTGGACACTTTTGGTCCACCTCCACTTCCCTAGTCGACAATTAGTACCACACCTCTGATGGCAAACCCCGCTATCCCAACTGTGCCAGGTCTAAGCACTATAGTTACACCTAACATGAGTGGAACCCAGTACATACCGGTTTCCACCCCTTTTTGTCAGTTCTCGAACCTTCGATAAGCACTCCATTTAGTGCTCCTTATAGCTCTCCATATAGCGCAATTAGCACAAGTCCCTTCAGCAACCCTTTTGGTTGAAATCCATTGTCTAGTTCCAACCCATAGGTTCAAATGCCTGGGGGAATTGTTCCCAATATACATATACCGGTCGGGAACATTATTGTTCCCCGTCCATTTACAAGACAAGGATAGTCATTTATTGACATGAATCCTCCTTATGTCAGTCAAGGGCCTATGGCTAATTACATGGCCAGTGGGATCCCTCAACAAAGTCTCGCTCAATCCATATGGACACCCCACTCTCAACCTCAAACGTGTCAAGGGGCCGCTCCTTATCCTGGGGGCACTTATATCCCCCAGCCTAACGACCCCTATGGACAGCCACAATATACAATTGTTCCCTAAGGAAATTATTATTCCACGCATCTTGTGTATAATGTTGGGAACAATATGATGGGAGGACCGCAAGGATCCTCAAGTCATTTTTCATTGCCTTGGTCTGAATTGGGGGCATCAAATACCTTGCTTTCTTGGCAACACTTAACATCCCCAATTTGTACAAACTCAGCAATGATCCCATCTATCATAACTTACTTTGGCCTCCAATCCCACACAAAATTCCCACAGACATCCTGAAGTTTGAAGGGAAACAAGGGGAGGATCCGGGTATGCACATCACCACCTATCATTTATGGTGTGTTTCTAACTCCATGGTGGATGATAGTATCCAGCTTCGAGTCTTTCCCTACACCCTTACTGGCAACGCAGCCAAGTGGCACATTGAGTTACCATGTGCGTCAGCCAATACCTTTGGCGCTTTAGTGATGGAATTTTTAAAGCACTTTCAGCTAGCCATCCGCTATGAAAATGGGATGGAACTCCTTACTTCTTTACGTTAGTACAATGCCCCCCACATCTCTAATCACATCCATGAATGGAGACATAGGTGGAGGCTAGTCAAATCTCCCCTCCCATATTATCTATTAGTGGATTGGTTCTGCAAATATCTTCGCCCTCAAATCGCTAAGGATGTTGCCTTAGGTAGTGCAGTCACGGAAGACCAATCCATTCATCGTGTTGAGCACTTAGATTTTATTTATTCATAGTCTGGCACATTATACGAAATCATTCCCAATGCCCCTAGAAACTCCAATGCTATCGCTACTCCGCAACCCGATCGCATATTGCTGGTATTATCGGTGCTACCTCTGGGGCTACTGTAAAACAACTTAGCGGTCACATTGCCCAGTTGTCAGTTAACCCCGCTACCCAATCGACTGCTCTTCTTACCTCCGCGATAAACTCTGTGCAATCTAAACAAAAACCTGGCGGTAAGAACAAGAAGAAAAAGAAAAAGATTGTCCTTCTGAAGAGCAGTCAGCTAAGTAGTCCAACCCAAAGCCAAAAGCTGTTGCGCGTCCTGCCAGTGGAAAGGAAAAAGTTGTCAAGTTCACTTGCAAAATATGTACGGAATACCGTATGACACATCATTGTCTATGTCTCCACAAATGCACAAATTTCCTTGCTCAAAAGGACACTGGTCAAACCCCCGTGGTCCTAAACAACCCTTTCCTGCTCAGCAACAACAACATATTATTGCAAACCAACCTCAACCCTCGCAAGGGGTAAAGAACAGTACACATCATCCTTCAGCTAGTGAAGGATCATATTCCATTTACAACTTTGAAATGGTCGATCTTCAAAATAGAGCCAAAACTTATGGAGCTCCAGTTGCTAATACTGAGGAAGCCTCCTCGAGTCAAAACCCATCGCTGCCTAACGATCTTCATATCGAAAGGCCGGTTTCTGATCTTGTGATTCGCCCCCCAAAAGGGGAACTTCATCACACAACACGTAATACATTTGTACATACTACCCAGAACTACAATATTGTAGAATATTTGGCGCAAGCATCGTTAGCTATGTTGGCGCTAGAAGTTTTGCAAACTTGTCCAGCACAAAGGAATGCTCTGCTTTCAGTAATTGGCGGAGTTGACCCACAAGATTCCATGCTTGCAATTTTCTACATGGAAAAATATAAACCTCCCCTTTCACACCAGCATGCATTTTAGGTGCAAATATTTTCAAAAGGGCAAGGGGTATATAGAACTGTCATTGACGAAGGTGCTTCAACCTGCACCATGTCAGCTTCATGTTGGCTCACCTTGGGTTCTCCAACCCTCTCACTACTGTTGAATTCCCTTAAATCTTTCGACGGCCACACTTTCATCCAAAAAGGTTACCTTGCCAACTACCCCATCACTTTGAGTGGGAAAATGGTAATGGTGGATATCAAAGTCATGGACAGAAAACTCGACTATAATCTACTATTGGGTCGCAGTTGGACTTATGCCATGACTGCCATTGTGTCTATTGCCTTTCGTATCATCTTATTTCCATTGGATGGAAGGATAGTCAAAGTGGACCAGCTGTCCTTTTTCACCCCAGATTACTCCCTATTATGTAGTGGCTCTGTACCCTTAGTGGGTTGTATTCCTAGTATTATCTATTGAATGGCTCTTCCCTGATGGGTTTTTTTCCTCTTCTGTCACCTGCGGTTCCACAAATGGTCTCTATGGTCTCATCTATTCCTCATGAATCAAGCGATCCTTGGATCCTCCCGACCCCTTCAGACATTGACTCTTACAGAGAACAAATGCCACTGTCACTAGTTGAATTGCCCTACCAAGCCATTCAATCTGCATCGAAATCTCCAGTCACTTTGGTCATGACCAACAGTACCACCTCCTCTCCCATAAATTCTCCCCCTAACAATATCCTCAATCAAGTCCTACCTTTGGAAGAAGCTATTCGAGAGATCATGTGTTTAGAGGAGTGAACTTGGGAGGATTCTCACCATTGCATTTTGATATCTGATTCAGATGCGATACCCATACAAATCTTGTCCTTTGACACTCCTGAAATCGTTCCCTCGATTTATATGACTATCCAAACTTTGGATTCGGAAGGGAACATGAGCAATATTTGATCTAGGTGGCTCTAGAGACACACACAGGACAAAAAAGGGCTTATGGAAGCTCAAAAATCGAAGTGACTAGAATGATTACTAACTAGGGCTATAACGTAGATCTTGTCGTCTTGATCACAATGGTGCGAACAGTTCGTTATTCCGAGCTCGTATGAGGGAGAACGAGCCAGTCAAAGTTTTGGTTGACTTTTGCTGACTGGGTAGGCTTAATGGAGACACAATTTGGAAGTTTTCCGGTGGCCTGAATCCAGCCATATCCAGCGGGATTCCAGGTGAATTTGTGGCCTAGTTAATTTGTCTCCTTTGGTCATTTTTCGAATTTTTTAAAATGACTATTAACTTTTTTTTAAAATAAAAATATATATATATGTCAAGTGGTGGTCCACCACCCCCGCCACCCCAAACCATATTACAAAATTGAATTAATAAAAGGCCGATGGGCCATGACCCCCACCGGCCAAGCACATCCAAACAATAAGAACCAACGAGCCGTGACCCCCGCCAGTCCACCCTCCAACTGAACCACACATATATATCAAATATTATATGGGGTGGGCAGGCCACCTTTGGTGGATCCGGCCCACACCCCCCCAACCTTAACCATATACCATATGTTTAATGAGGGGCCGACAGGGATTGAACATACCCGGCCCATGTGGGACGACCCCCACCGGGCGGCCCCATGTACAACACACCTTCAAACAACCCCATTTAATGCGCCCACTTAAACGTACAAATGCGCCCCATTTTAATATAAAGTGTTGCAGAGGTTGTGGGGCAAGCTGCCCAATGCAGACCCGACCCCATAAAAAAATTATGTATGTGGTTTGTTTAAAACAAGAAAATGTTTAATATGGAGGGGTCGGGATTTGACCACCCGACCTCCTCCTTATAATTCAAATCTCATACCAATCCGCCCAAACGGGCTTTTTGAAAAACTCTGCCCAAAAAATTAATATAAACCCAACATTTTCCAAGTGCGCCCAGGCATGGAGGAACCAAGAGATGTTCCCCATTATACAGGACTTGGGTATGTCAGGAAAGAAGTTGGGGAATATGCAGAGACAACTAGTGAACCACAAATAATATATGATGAGAAGCCCTCATCAGTTCTTTCCAAACCAGCAGAGGAGGTAAAAGATGTTAATTTCCTTCCGGTTTTGTCTTCACATAGTATGATTTCTGTTGGAGATTTGGAGATCCAAATTACAAGGACAAACATGAGGTTTCTTACCAAGACGAGGCATAAGGAGGAAAAAGAACTTGGTGTTAATAACCAAGGCATAACTCAACCTTTGGAGGTTGTGCATAAACATCGATTTGCAGGCTTGAGATACACTGAAGGAGAATGCTCGAAGGTGCCAGATTCTTCCGAGACATCGTCGAAATCATCAAGGAAAGAGAATGATGGGAAAACATCCCCATCATCCCATGGCAGTTTCCATTGCAAGGAAAGAGCTGAGGCAAGCTCTTATCGCCATACCTACACCAGAGACAACAAGGAAAGGTATAACTAGTTTTGATTTTCAAATGTTCATTTCGATTATAATCATGTTTTTAATGATGAGCATATTTAATCATGGAATCGAAAAACATGTACCTTTTGTGGATTACATAACCATACATTTTCTAAGTGTTGGAAAAGAATGGAAGCACAAAAAAAGGATGAAGCATGAAATACCCTCTCAACAACAGGTAAAGAAACATGTTAAGTAGATCTAGAGGAAGAAAACCTATTGTAGTCATTGTGATAGAAGTGGCAATCAAAGAGCCACTTGTTGGAGGCTCCATCCAAAGCAGCGCCTTAAAGACAAAGTGTCGGTGCATGAACCAGGTGAAGCAGTTGTTCAACCATCGAATGCGCCACAAGGAGGTGACCCATTCACCTTGATAAGTGAAAAATGGTTTCTAGATATGTAAATCATTTGTTACATTTTAAAATGTAAAAGTGATGATGTTTCCATCACTTGTTAAGCAACAATGATGTCTGTTCTTATTTTGAGTTGCATGATAAATTGTGAAAGTGATGTCATGTTTGGACTTATTTTTGTAAATCATGTGTTGTAGTGATGATGTGTTTTTCATCACTTGTTGAAGCAACAACGATATGTTGGTCGTGTTTTCGTAGCTGGGATATTGCATCCATCTTGATGTAAACTTGACCACCAAGTATGTGTTATGAACTCGTGGAAAGTGCGGGACGCTTGGGTCATTAGTTGGTCATGAAAGTCAAGCATGTAATTTGCAAAACAATGTACGACAGGTTGCAGAGGTTGCATGTGTCAGCTCATTGCTTAAGGCTCCGAAGAACAAAGGTGAAGGAGATGGAAGAAAGACCTTTTCAGGACACTTATGATGCAGTTAAGGTATAGAGAAATTGCAGATTATTTTTCATGCTTTTGGAGGACCAAAGGCTCCTCAGTGGGGAGGACTGATTGAAGTGGCTCCAGAGACACACACAGGACAAAGAGGGCTTATGGAAGCTCTAAAATCAAAGTGATCAAAATGATTTTGAACTAGGGCTAGAGCATAGATCTTGTCGTCCTGATCGCAACAATGTGAACAGTTCGTCAATCCGAGCTCGTATGAGGGAGAACGAGCTAGTCAAAATTTTGGTTGACTTTTGTTGACTGGGCAAGCTTAATGGAGACACAATTTGGAAGTTTTCCAGTGGATGGAATCCGGCCAGCTCTGGCCGGATTCCAGGCGAATTTTTGTCCTGGTTAATTTGTCTCCTTCAGTCATTTTTCGAATTTTTAAGAATAACTATTAATTTTTTTTAAAATAAATATATATATATATTATATATTATATTATATATATATAATATATATATTATATATATATATATATATATAGTATATATATTATATATATATTATATTTATATATAATATATATATATATTATTATATATATATTATATATAATATATATATATATATATATATATATATATATATATATATGTGAGGGTGGTGAGCCACCACCCTCGCCACCCCAAACCATATTACAAAATTGAATTAATAAAAGGCCAACGAGCCTTGACGCCCATCAGCCAACCACATCCAAACAACAAGAACAAACGGGTCGTGACCTCTGGAGGTCCACCCTCCAACCGAACCACACATATATATCAAATATTATATGGGGTGGGCGGGCCACCTCCGGTGGACCTGGCCCACACCCCCCCAACCTTAACCGTATGCCATATGTTTAATGAGGGGCCTACGGGGATTTAACCCGCTCGACCCACATGGGCCTGCCCCCACCGAGCAGCCCCATGCACCACACACCTTCAAAAAACCCCATTTAATGCGCCCACTTAAACATACAAACATGCCCCATTTTAATATAAAGTGTTGCGAAGGTTGTGGGGCGGGCCACCTAATGCGGACCCGACCCCATAAAAAAATTATGTATGTGGTTTTTTTAAAACAAGAAAATGTTTAATATGGAGGGGTCAAGATTTGACCACCTGACCTCCTCCTTATAATTCGGATCTCATACCAATCCGCCCAAACGGGATTTTCGAAAAACTCTGCCCAAAAATTTAATATAAACCTAGCATTTTACTAGTGTACCCAGGCATGGAGGAACCAGGAGTGGGCACAGAAAATGAGACTGTAATTTTTTGATTAATTTATTGTAGGTGGAACCATGATTGGGCGAAATTCTCAAGAGTGTGAAATTTTTGTGTCCAAATTGGACAAATTTTATGTCGATCTTACACCTCTCAGCGACACGAACCTGATGGCACTGTCAGTTTCCTGATCTGAGTAGTAGATTTGTAGAGGACCCGGAGGAGGGAATCTTTGAGGAATCTAGGGGGAATCTAAAAAGATTCCTTAAGCCCTAGATTTCCACTTTCTTATAATTCAGAAATTTGACAGTCGATTTGGCACTATTCGGTGCCACAAATCCGATGGTATATTCAGATTTGTCATTTGCTCATTTCATTTTTTGGCCACTTTTCTAAGTGTAGTGTAGGTGCCAGCATTCATGTGCGAGTAGTCACTTCCATGAGATTCGATGTAGCAAGATTGACCGTACAGCCAGCTTCAGCAATTTGACATCCTCTTCTTCAGATGGCCCCAGGATGTGAGGTATATGCAATATATTCATGTACTTATTTTTGCTATGTATTATGTTGCACAGATCCCTGTTTGATGTTTGATGAGGGATCTTATTTCTTACTTTTTTTCAGGATTCCTGCTTGATGTGACGCGGAATCATCTATGTGATGTACTTGTTGTCATGATTCATCATGTTTTATTTGAGATCCCTTTGTTGTTATGTTGATGGGATAATCATGTGTCGCCATGTATGTTTGCATTGACATCCTTTTTATGCCATGTTGACAGGATGTTCATTATCATCATGCATGAGTTTGTGTCATACTAATAGGGGTCCTTTTTGACTAAGAGTTCTTGTAGTAGAACATCTCTTGGAGCCACTCCTGGGTGAGGGAATTGTCCTTGTATGATAGCGACATCACCATCTATGTCATCATCACTATTGATAGCACTTAAAGCAGCGGCCTACACCATATTGACATCGAGGCCCAAAGACGTAGTCCCTCCTGGACGAACTCCATTATCAATGGCTTATGTTTTCATGTGTTGATGAATGTCATGTTCCTCTTCTTTACAGCATGCAGATGTATTCATTTATGCTCTTAAAAATGTAATTTAACACATAACGAAAGTAAAAGGTCTTGGAAGGGTCCTTTGTCACACCCAGACCTAGATCAATCTTTCAAAGACATTTCTCATCGATATTTTAGTCAAGACATGCATCGTGGAAAACATCCAGATTGGGGTCGATTGCACTGCTGAGGAAATTTCAAGATTCACTTGTCTTTTTAAGGAATTCTGTGATGTATTTGCTTGGTCTTACGAGGAAATGCCCGACATAAATCCATCTATTGTCGAGCATGAGATCAAAGTTTATGACAATGCCAAGCTTATCCGCCAAAGGCTTCGACCAGTCCACCCCCGCAAAACTGTAACCATCAAGACTGAGGTGGAAAAATTGTTACGTGCTAGTTGCATCTACCCCATTCCCTTAACGGAATCGGTTTCCAATCCGGTTCTTGTAGATAAGAAATAGGGTACCATCTGCGTCTGTGTCAACTACGGGACTTGAACACTACATTTCCAAAAGATAATTATCCGACACTATTCGTCGACCAAATCATCGATGACTACATTGATTGCGAATCCTTCTCATTTATGGATGGTTTCTCAAGCTATAACCAGATCGCCATAAAACCCGTAGACCAACACAAAGCCGCCTTCATTTTCACTTGGGGAATATTTACATATCGAAAACTCCCATCCAGTTTAAAGAATTTTGGAGCAACACTTCAACAGGCCATGGACTACGCATTCCATGATATCATACATATTGATCAAGCTTACTTGGACGACCTTCCAGCCCATTCCAAGAAGCGAATTCAGTACCTAGTTCATTTACGAGCAATTTTTCTTAGGTGTAGGTTCTATAACATACGTATGAATCTACAAAAATGTGTTTTCTTTGTCGAGTTTGGACACCTACTTGGTTTCATTGTCTCAAAACATGGGATTAGGGTTGATCCCGATAGGGTAAAGGAAATTACTCAATTTCCCGAACCACGATCCATTTTGCAGCTCCAATGTTTGCAAGGGAAAGCAAAATTATTATGAAGATTTATCATAAATTATGCCGAGTTGACGAATGGCTTTATGCACCTACTAAATAAGGGAGTACCATACTTGTGGGATGATTAAGCTCAATGATCATTTGATGCCTTGAAACAAGCACTTATATCAGCCCCACTGCTTAGTGCTCCCAACTGTGGGCGTGGCTTTCTCCTCTATCTAGCAGCCTCGCCATCCTCTATTGGAATTGTTTTGGTCCAAACTCATGATGATCTATGTTAGAATTTTATCTATTATTTGTTAAAAGGCCTAGATGGGCCCAAACTCAAATATTCACATGTGGAAAAGTTGTCCTTGGCAGTTGTCTTTTCTGTCAATCGATTCTGACATTATATACTTCTACGACAGACTACAATGATCACTTTAGAGAATCCCATGAGACACATTTTGTCTCATCAAGTCATTGGAGGAAAATATTCCAAATGGATAGTTATCCTCCAACAATTTGATTTGGTTTTCACCACTGCCAATGTGAAAAAATCCTTACTCTTCATCGAACTATTGTCAAATCTTCCCATTGTCGATCTAAACGAGATAACTCATTATCCTCTCCCGGATGAATCTGTCTATCTGATCGACTCTTCTGAACCTTGGTATGTTGATATTATTGTCTACCTCGAAGTGCAACGTTTCCAACATGAACTTTCGTCAGGAGATCGTCGTTGCAGCCACCACTAAGCTTGGCACTATTTAGTGTTGAACGATACTTTATATCACTGTGGCACTGATACAGTTCTTCGAACTTGCCACACTCATGAAGAGGTGGAACACGTTTTAAATTATTTCCATGATGGGGCATGTGGTGGTCATATTTTTGGCATGTCTACTGCTCAAAAATTTTTACGCGCAGGCTACTACTGGCCAACCTTGTTCAAAGATTGTATCAAGGCAATCCAACAGTGCCACCCTTATCAAGTATTTACAAAGAAAATGTGCACTCCCACGGCCCTACTACACCCAGTTATCTCCGTCACCACCTTTGTTTATAGATGTGGACTATTTCACGAAATGGGCTGAAGCCCTTCCCACTTTCCAGGCCGATGGAGAAACTGATTCATTATTCCTATTTAATAAGGTTATCTATCATTTCAATGTGCCCCACACGATCGTTACAAACCATGGGTCTCATTTTCAGAACCACATGATGCCTGACTTAACATCATTGCTCAGTTTTTGCTAGGACCAATCGTCCTCCTACTACCTCCAAGCTAATGGCTAAGTAGAAGCCTTTAATGGTGTCTTAGACCATGATCTGCAGGTTAGTAGGTAATCACAAAACCCACTAGCACCACATGTTATATCCTACATTGTGGGTATCTCAAACTTCAGTCAAAATCACTACAGGGTTTTCACCATTTCAACTCACTTATGGCCTAGAAGCAATTCTACCTATTGAGTGTCAAATTCCTTCCCTAAAAATTGTTGTTGAACTCTTTCCTGACACCACTGCTGAAGAAGAGTGTCTGCTATACATCAATCAACTGGATGAAACCCATCGAGATGCTGAATTAGCACTCAAATCCTACAAGCACCGGTTCAAAACCTAGTACAACAAAAAGGTCAAGCCTCGTTCTTACCAAGAAGGTGATCTTGTTTTTCTCTATGAGAAAAAACATGACCTCTTGGGGGCAGGAACACTTCAACCCTTATGGATCAGTCCATATGTCGTCACCAAGGCCCTATCAAAAGGGGCATATAAACTTCAGGATTGTGAAGGAATCCTGCTTGTGGAGCCCCGAAACAGGCTCTATCTGAAAAAGTATTATGCCTAGTACTGCACTAAGCATGTGCTTTGTAATTCTATGTACTTATTTTGCTTCTTTTTATGTGATCGGATTTTTTGGAATTTTTTGAGTATTTGTCTCATACATGTTTCTCGTCGTGTAGATGTCTTCATTACCCTTAGCATATGTAGGATACGTGGATGGTGCTATTCATCACACATGGCACATTGCATCAACTACCTGGGTCATTTACACACCTAAGTTGGAACTGCTTTGTTCCAAGGGAGTCGTTCTTAGTACGCCACCAACAATATTGTTGAGTATATGTCTCTAATTTCATTTCTCACTAAAGTGTCATCTCGAGACATCTCCAATCTAGTGTTCAGGTTAGACTCTCAGCTTTTCATTATGAAATTGACAAATCATTATCACATTCACAATCCAATCTTGTTATGTCATTATTTAAGGGTATGAATCTTGGAACGTCAATTTGAGTTTATTAAATATGAACACATTCCTTGACAATTTAATGCAGTTTCTGATTCATTGGAAAACTATGTATTAGATTGGCATTTGTCTTATTTATTATAGATACATCTATGGAAGTAAAAATTTACATAGTTAGAAATTTCCAAAAACGTTTACAAACATTTATATCATAAAAGCCAAAATATATATATATATATATATCGAATCCAGTCTTTTACATCATAAAATTTCCAAAAACTTGGGTTTTTTTAAGTAAAAAATGGCTACTAAGCCTCGCTATAAACACCCGCTGGCTATACCATGCACCTGCTAAAAAGAGCCTACTACTCATGAAAGGTCAATACAACTCTAGCTATTCTCCGAAGAGGAACCAGAAACCACTCAGGCACATTGACGGTGTGTCACTGCATATGAGTGGGAATCGCGGAGACTCTATGCATCATCCCCATCTTCGGTAGATGCTTCTCCTAAGCCAGCTCCAGGTAGTTGCTTCCTTAGCCTCACTTGGCGAGGCATGCCTACAAGTCATACTGGTGCCACATCTATGTCAAGCAAAAGCTTCATGTCAATACTTGTTCACCCATAACAACGAAAACATTACATAAATATTCAAAAGCTAAAAAATACTTCAAGGTACTCTAAAAAAACCTTCTTATCTTGAGGCCCCCAATTTTTACCAAGTGGCAGTATCAAGTCAAGATCTCCATTAAAGTCCATGCCCTCATAGGCATAGTCATCGAACATCAAGATCTGACCGTTGAGCCACTCGAAGAAATCTTCTTCGAAAAAATGCCGGATCGGTCCCCCTCTAGTATGAGGATTGAGAGATGCCCATCGCCCTTGACTGGGATCCCTCAGATCAAGTGGACCCACACTCATCTGTGGTCTCATGACAGAAACCCACTCAAGTATAAAAGACACAATGAGAGTACCATACCCAAAACTCTATTTGGTTCAAGTCTTGCATGTCATCAACTCTGCCTTCAACTGATGAAGAACTACCTCACACCAGTTAAATATCCGATGCTGGACACAATCAATAACAAGCAACAATTGGGCCTTTGTCACAATGTGGGGACTTTTAGACACTACCAAGCATACGATCATCCACAATATGGCCCTCATGGACCTAGACCTAATCCACTCAATAGGAACCCTGTTGCTCACTAGTCCACTCTAAGGTATGAAATAAGCCTGGATCAACTCTAGCGTGAACCGTGGATCTGTCCTGCCCCCGGTCAAGTTTTCTCATGCACCTCTTCATGAAAAACTAGTCAAAAAATAGATATCATCTCTATCAATCGAGAGCTCATGACCCCCGATCCGGAACACCCCTTGGTGTTCATCCCAGCGTTGAATTATCTAGCTTAGGAGTTATTCCTGACCTTTCATCGGGTCAAGCCTTGCATATTTCACTAAGCCACATCTAAGAAGTGCAAGTATGCATGCTTTATCATTTCGCATTTGTAGTTCCTGGCTATCCTGATCTTGTTCTCTCCATAAAATCATGATGATGGATCAAAAACTACACAAATAAACCCAAAAATCATTCAAAATGGGGCTAAAATGCTTGCTAAATCACTTGCTGGGGTTTTGGAATGTGCCCACATGCACTAACACTCCCCCTTATGGAAAACAAGGTGCACTAGTGCCCTCCTCTAGGTCGTGAAGGGCGTTTAACACCCCTCTATACCTAGAAGGAGGCATTAGTTGCATTTAATGTGATAGGGCTTCCCCAAAATCCAAAAACTCCACCCCTAATTCAGATAAAAAAGGTTCAAGAATGCAGGATAATGGTTTTTCCATCTACTTGGAATAAACGACAAGTTGAATGGTCGCCTGGATTGCTCGCAATCGTCTGGGGAAGATCTGTTCCTCTTTCGCTCTAGAACACTCTCACAACACTCAAATGATGCAAATGGTGAAAATGGAGGCTCAGAAAACTTCCTTATAGTCACTCTGGAGGTATGATTCATCTTAATTAAGTCATTGAAATAGAATTAGTTCATTTCCTATGCTATTTATCATGCACCATGTTGACATATTGTCAACTATTACTCATGATTTGATGAAAGGACTTTCAGGGCTAAATTGCAGAAATGGCCATGTTCGATTCACTATGAGTGTTTTCTTTTATGGGATCTTTTCTCGCTCTTGAATTGAAAAATCCCCAAATTTTTGTCATTGGGCTCGTTAAACTCCTATGACGGTATGAGCGCTTTCCTTTTTGGGACTCTTTCTCGCCCTTAATGCTATAGGGATTAATGCACGAGTGTTTGGTGATGGAGATACCCTCAAGGATCTTCCCGGGATCCTTGGAAGACAGTCAGATTAGGTGTAGCTAGCCCAGAGATACATGTGCATATCCGTATTAGTGAAATGATAATCAAAGTAAGAAGAAGGATTGTTACCTCATGTCTTGGTGTGGTGTTGCTGGAGAACGGAAAGTAGCGAAGTGAGAGACCCCTCAGCTAGATCAAAGATCAATACCTACACATAAACAAGACGAGGCGTAATAATACAACATATATCTTCAACAATCAATACAATAATACATAGGGATATCTAACTGCATACATCTAAGCCACTCATAATCATTAATGTTGCATAAACATGTAAATAAATCACAATACCAACGCCATGGAGTGGACAGCACAATTGTAGGTCTATATTAATGATAGAAAAGAGTGATTACAACCATCAGTGGCATTAGTCTTCCCTTACTCCTCTAGCTCATCTCTCTCTCTCTCTCTTCTTCCTAAGGCAACAAACAAAGTTACCCTAGGGACTAACGCACCTTATGCATGGCTAAGAAGATTTATAAAGTAGGTTGCTAGTTCCTGGAGAGAGTTATCTTGACAAATAGGCCTGTGAACTTGGTCAGTCTTTCAGTCATCTTGCCCTTCTCCTATGAGCTGATGAGGAGGTCATTTTCCTATGTAACAGATGATCCCTAAAGTGTGAGATCAAAGGCAAAGATGATGGCCAAAATACTTTATATAACTGTCATTTTCTTAGAAAAAAGAGAGAGGGGATCATAGCTTCAGGAATACGAAAAACCTGATACAACACATATATATAAAACATCTAAAATCATGTCCTAATTCGGGCATTCCCACACTCAGTAGCTATGTCAAAATGATTCCCCAACAAAGAGATATGACGATCATGCCCGCTAATAAGCACAATGTAGAACATGTGTCATAATAAGATTATCCTAATGAGTTGTCTCAAAAAAATAATATACGCAACTTGGGAGAGGAAACAAGGTTCAATGATGTAAGCCTCTACCCAAGGTCTTGATCTTCACTTCATCGTAACAACATAGATTGATACATGTGAATAAAGGTGTTGAGGTCGAACATCTACGAAATCACCTGATTACCAATCAATAATGAAGACTGTTAACAGATACGAGGATGGCCACCGATAATGGTGATGGTATCCAAGATGCACAATACAATCTAGTGAGTGTGAATAATGTTTTTGTCATCAAACACTCGTAGAATCGTTTTAAACGGGAGCCAATAATGAAAAACCCCTGACCAAACACAAGGTAACCTACCACTGATGTCTGCAAGTTCCAAGGCACTGAAGTGTTTCTAGGTCTGCTTCCTAGATAGAGTGTTGAAGTCAATAGGAAGAGACCTATCGAAAGGTAGGCCATAATGTGTCCAATATCAGTCGACACGAAATGGGAAAAGAACGATTGTTTGTTGAAGAATAATTTGAGCATTGGGTGGTATCGACAGAGGGCATGATGGAAGAATATGTTTGATGTTTTGATGGAGGAAACATAAGATAAAGGGTTTCCTTTGAACAATAGAAGGCACGACACAAAGGCTTTAACCATGCAACACTAGACTCATGAACACCAAAGAGTGTTAGGATACAAAGATGCAAGAACATCAGGGTATATAGGCTAAACTCATAGGATGGTATGGTTCATTTTGAGAGGTCGTCACAAAGAAGGTTTTGTTGAGGGAGTGACATGTTCAAGGGAGCGACTGTTGCCAAAAAAATCTTTCCAAAATACTGACATAAAGCAATTGTATTTTCCACTTTCCCCATCTAATTAATTTAATGAGTCAAGACGGGTAAACGCAGTGGTCTTTTCATATTTCGAGAGTCTAAAAAGATCGTAAAGAACGACTCCAGGGTGGTCTCTTTGTCATAGTTTTTAACCGGGTGCGACAAAGGTTTAATAGTATACCCTAAAAGGTTCCTTTTTCCGCAAGTTAGTCTACTAAGTCCGGATAAAGAGATAAACCTACGCTGAATAGACGTTTGCCTCATTTTGTTATGAGTAGGAGGGGACAGAGTAAACTTGATATTTGTCATGAAATTTTAATGAGTCACGCGATGACAAACTCAATAGATCTTGATCAAATTTTAACAAGTCAAATGAAGAAAAATCAAGGTATCTTTTTCATTTTAATGAGTGAGGAAAAATAGATAAAATAACTACTCATTCCTTCTTCGTAGATTTAACAAGCCCAAAGAAGGGAAAAACCCAGGGATTTTTCAATTTAAGAGCAAGAAAGAGTCCTAAAAAAGAAAGTGCTCATACTGTCGTCGTAGAATTTTAACGAGCCCGATGACGAAAAATCAAGGATTTTTCAGTTCAAGAGTGAGAAAAGATCCCATAATAGAAAGCGCTCATAGTGAATCAAACAGTGTCATTTATGCCATTCATCCCTGAAATTCCTTTCATCAAAGCATGAGTAATATTTGACAATATGTTGGCATGGTGCATGATAAATAACATAGGAAATGAACTACTTCTATTTCAATGACTTAATTAAGATGATTCATACCTCCAAAGTGATTATAAGGAAGTTTTGTGAGCCTCCATTATCACCATTTGCATCATTTGAGTGTTGTGAGAGTGCTCTGGAGCAAAAGAGGAGCAGATCTTCCCTGGACGATTGCGAGCAATCCAGGCGACCATTTGACTTGTTGTTTGTTCCAAGTAGATGGAAAAACCGTTATCCTACATTCCTTAACCTTTTTTAGCTACATTAGAGGTGAACTTTTGGATTTTAGGGAAGCCATAACACATTAAATGTGACTAACACCCCCCTCTAGGTCTAGAGGGGTGTTAAACACCCTTCACGACCTAGAGGAGGGCATTAGTGAACCCTGTTTTCCATAAGGGGGGGTGTTAGTGCATGAGGGTGCATTCCAAAACCCTAGAAAGTGATTTAGCAAGAATTTATGCCCCATTTTGACTAATTTTTGGGTTGATTTGTGGAGGTTTTAATCCATCATCATGAGTTTATGGAGAGAACGAGCTCATGATTGCCAGGAACTACAGATGTGAAATGATCAAGCATGCATACTTGTGATTTGTAGATGTGGCTTAATGAAATATGCAAGGCTTTACCTGATGAAAGGTCAGGAAGAAATCCTAAGCTAGATAATTCAATGTTGGGATGAACACCAAGGGGTGTTCCAGATCGAGGGTCATGAGCTCTTGATTGAAAGAGATGATATCTATTTTTTGACTGGTTTTTCATGTAGAGGTGCACGAGCAAACTTGACTGGGAGTAGGAAAGATCCACGGTCCACCTTAGAGTTGATCCAGGCTTATTTCATACATGAGATTGGACTAGTGAGAAATCAGGTCCCTATTGAGCAGAACACATCTAGGTCGATGAGGGTCATATTTTGGATGATCGTATGCTTGGCGAGGTCCAAGGGTCCCCACGTTGCGACAAAGGCCCAATTGTTTCTTGCTATTAGTTGTGTCCAACCTCTAATATTTAACTGGTGCGAGCCAGTTCTTCGTCAGCTGAAGGCGGAGTTGACGGCATGCAAGACTCGAACCCAACAGAGTTTTGGGTAAGGTACTCTCATCGTGTCCTTTATACTTGAGAGGGTGCCCGTCATGAGACCACAAATGAGTGTGGGTCTGCTTGATCTGAGAGAGCCTAGGAAAGGCCAATGGGCATCTCTTGATCCTCGTACTGGAGGGGGGGCAATCCGGCATTTTTTTGGAAGAAGATTTCTTCGAGTGGCTCAGTAGTCAGATCTTGATGATTGATGACTATGCCTATGAAGGCATGGTTTTTTTTGGAGATCCTGACTTGATACTACCACTTGGTACAAATTGGGGGCCTCAAGGTAAGAAGGTTTTTTTAGAGTATCTTAATATATTTTTTAGCTTTTTAATATTTATGTAATTTTTTTGTTGCTATGGGTGAATAAGTACTAACATGAAGCTTTTTCTTGACACAGATGTGGCACCAGTATGACATAGGAGCAACAATGGCTGAAGATGGGGATGATGGACGGAGTCTCAGTGAGGTTCTGAGGAACCTCCAAGATCTGAGCATGGGCATTCTCCCACTTCCAATGAGGGAGATTCCCACTCATATGCAATGACACACCGTCGATGTACCTGAGCGGTTTTTCGTTCCTCTTTAGAGGATAGCTAGAGCTATATTGAATTTTCATGAGCAATACACTCTTTTAGTAGGCACATGGTATAGCCAGTGGATGTTTATAGTGAGTCTCAGTAGCCATTTTGTACTTAAAACACCCAAGTTTTGGGAAATTTTATGATGTAAAAGACTGGATTTAAGATATATATATATATATATAGATAGATAGATAGATAGATATGTAGATGATATATATTAATATACTATATATATATATATATATTTATATATAATATTTTATTATATATATATATATTTATATATATATATTATTTATATATATATATATATTATTATATATATATATATATATTAATATATAACATAACATATATATATATATATTATATATATATATATATATATATATAATTATATATATATATATTATATATTAATTATACATATATATACATATAATATTATACATATATATACATATATATATATTGGCATTTTTTATGATGTAAATGTTTTTAAGTGTTTTTGTAAATTTTTAAATGTGTAAATATTTACTTCCATACATCTATCTATAATAAATGAGACATATGCCAATCTAATACATAGTTTTCCAATGAATCAACAACTATATTAAATTCTCGAGACCCATGATTTGTAACGATCGTGTGGGGCACCTTGAAACGAAAGATAACCTAATTAATCAAGAATAGCATTGCGGTTTCTCCATCGACCTGGAAAGTGGGAAGGGCTTCGACCCATTTCGTGAAATAGTCCATAACTACAATAATGTAGTTTTGTCCAGTAAAGGAAGTGGGGTTGCATGTGACGAAGTTGATTCCCCATTTTGAAAAGGGGCCGACGGAGATAACTGGGTGCAGTAGGGCTGGGGGAGCGCGCATTTTCTTTGTAAATACTTGATGTGGGTCGCACTACTGGATTTCCTTGATACAATCTTTGAACAAGGTTGGCTAGTAGTAGCCTGCGTGTGAAATTTTTTTAGCATTACACATGCCAAAAATATGACCGCCACATGCCCCAGCATGGTAGTCATTTAAAACGTGTTCCACTTATTCATGAGTGAGGCAACATCGAAGAAATGTATCAGTGCCATGACAATATAAAGTATCATTCAACACTAAATAGTTTCGAGCTTGGTGGTGGATGCGACGATGGTCACCTGACAATAGTTCAGGGTGGAAACGTGGCGCCTTAAGGTAGCCAATAATGTCACCGTACCAAGGGTCAGTAGAGTTGATCAGATAGATAGATTCATTTTGCAAGAGGATCGTGAGCTATCTCATTTGGATCGACAATGGGAAGATCCAACAATAGTTCGACAAAGACTAAGGATTCTTTCACCTTAGCAGTGATAAAAACCAAATCAAATTGCTGGAGGATAACTATCCATTTGGAATATTTTCCTCCAATGACTTGAAGAGACAAAATGTGTCTCCTAGGATTCTCCAAAGCGATGATAGTAGTCTGTCATAGCAATATATAATGTCGGAACGATTGACAACAAAGACAATTGCCAAGGACAACTTTTCCACATGTGAATATCTGAGTTCAGGCCTAGCTAGGCCTTTTGATAGATAATAGATCACATGATCACTTGGATCATCATGAGTTTGGACCAACACCATTCCGATAGAGGATGGCAAGGCTGCCAGATAGAGGAGAAATTCGCGCCCATAGTTGGGAGCACTAAGCAGTGGGGTTGATATAAGTGCCTGTTTCAAGGAATCAAATGATCATTGAGCTTGATCATCCGACAATTATGGTACTCGCTTCTTTAATAGGCGCATAAATCCTTTCGTCAAATTGACATAATTTACGATAAATCGTTGTAAGCTTTCTTTCCCTTGCAAACATTGGAGCTACAAAATGGATTGTGATTTGGGCAGTTGAGTAATTTCCTTTACCTTGTCGAGATGAACCCTAATCCTATGTTTTGAGAAAATGAAACCATGTAGGTGTCCAAACTCGACAAACAAAACACATTTGTGTGGATTTAGACATATGTTATAGAACCTGCTCCTAAGAAAAATTTCTCGTAAATGAACTACGTGTTGAGTTCGCTTCTTGGAATGGGCTGGAAGGTCATCCAAGTAAGCCTTAACAATATGTCTGATATCATGGAATTTGTAGTCCATAGCCTGTTGAAATGTTTCTCTAACATTATTTAAACCAAATGGGAGTTTTCAATATGAAAATATTCCCCAAGGGAAAATGAAGGTAGTTTTGTGCTGGTCCGCGGGTTTTATGCCGATATGGTTATAACCTGAGAAACCATCCATAGATGAGAAGGATTCGCAACTAGTGTAGTCATTGATTATTTAGTCAATTAACAGTGTCATATAATTGTCTTTTGGACATGTAGTGTTCAAGTCCCAGTAGTTGACACAGACGCAGATGGTACCCTGTTTCTTATATATAGGAACCAAATTGGAAACCCATTATGTTAAGGGAACGGGGTAGATGAAACCAACACGTAACAATTTTTCCACCTCAGTCTTGACGGCTACAGTTTTTCAGGGGTGGATTGGTCGAAGCCTTTGGTGGACAAGTTTGGCAATGCCATAAACCTTGATCTCATGCTCGATAATAGATGGATATATGCTGGGAATTTCCTTGTAATACCAAGCAAATACATCACGAAATTCCTTTAAAAGGTAGGTGAAGCTGCAATTTCCTCAGGAATGAAATCAGCTCCAATCTGGATGTTTTCCACGATGCCTACCTTGACTAAAATATCAATGAGCAATGCCTTTGAAAGATTGCCCATGTTCCCTTTCGAATCCAAAGTTTAGATGGTCGTATAAATCGAGGGAACAATTTCAAGTGTGTCAAAGGATAGGATTTGTATGGACATCGAGTCTGAATCAAATATCGAAACGCGATGGTGATTAAACTCCCAAGGTCATTCTTCTAAACACAAGATCTCTCGAATAGCTTCATCCGATGGTAGGACTTGATTGAGGAGATCGTTAGAAGGAGCATTTATGGGAGAGGAGGTGGTACTGTTGGTCGTGACTAAAGTGACCAGAGATTCAGATGCAGATTGAATAACTTGGTAGGCCAATTCAGCTTGTGACAGTGGCATTTGTTCTCTATAAGAGTCAATTTTTGAAGGGGCTGGGAGGATCCAAGGATCGATCGGTCCATGAGGAATAGATGATACCATAGAGACCGCCTGTGGAACCACGGGTGGCGAGAGAGGAAAAAAACTCATCAGAGAAGAACCCTTCAATAGACCGGTACTGATAGTGATGTAAGAGTCAGGAACACCACCCACTAAGGTTACAGAGCTGCTAGGAAACAAGGAGTAATCTGGGGTCCAAATAGAATTATACGAAAGACAGTATACATAATGGCAGTCATGGCATAATTCCAACTATGACCCAACAACAGATTATAGTCGAGTTTTCGATCCATGACTTTGATATCCACCGTTATCATTTTCCCACTCAAAGTGATGGGGTAGCTAGCAAGGTAACCTTTTGGGATGAAAGTGTGGTCGTCGAAAGATTTGAGGGAATTCGACGGTAGTGAGAGGGTTGGAGAACCCAAGGCAAGCCAACATGAAGCCGACATGATGCAGGTTGAATCACCTTCATCAATGGTAGTTCTATGTACCCCTCTCCCTTTTGAAAATATTTGCACCTAAAATGCAAGCTGGTGTGAAAGGGGAGGTTTACATTTGTCCATGTTGAAAATTCCAAGCATGGAATCCTGAGGGTCGACTCCACCTGTTGAAAATAGCAACAAGGAATGATAAAAATAGAATCCAGAAATTCCAATTTAATTTGTCCTTGAATTAAATCGTGAATTAAAATTGAATTTAGTCTTAACAACTACTTGAAAATAATTAATTAAGTTATTTTGACCTAATTAGTTGGATAAATTCAAGTTAGAAGTCTTTCTAAAGTCATGAAAGGGTTATCCCTTAAATTAAGGAGATAAGATTGAGTTATATTTGAGTTGTAATTAGTTAACTCAATTTACTGAGATAAGTCTAGTTAAATTAGTTCCAAACTATTTGACGAACTAATAGAGAGATAACAATCATTTGATGCATGCATGCACTCAACTAGTGTACTCCAGTTAATTGGAGATTCCCTCATCAGAAACTCATGCATGTCTATTCTGAGAAAGACCCAGTTGAGATTAAATTCAAGGACAGTGTATTATCAGTTGCATGTGTTTTTCTATAAAGAAAAGTCATGCATGCAGAAGGAATCATTCCTCGAGGATTGCGTAGTTCTGACAGTGTGTGAGATCAGGTGATCATCCATTGGGTAGAATAAGTTTTCCACTTGATTGAAGGAGAATCATCCCAGAGGAATACCGCAAGGAAATAGGAGCTTGGAGGTCAAAGGAGAAGGCTTGAGATAAGCTTTGATTACCTGTGAGCATCTGTGAGGATTGTACTAAGATTTGGCTAGCTGTGAGAGCTAAGGCTTTGTATAATTCCTCTATATTTCCACCTTGTATGATAATACAGATAGTGGGGTTTTTAGCTGAGGCTTTCCCCAAAGTATTTTCATGTGTATTGTGCATTGATTCTTCTTCTAGTTATATGTGTTCAGCTCGATTTTAAGCTTCCGTAAACCAAACTTTGATAGTAGAAGTAGGCTATAGTATTTTGCTTTGGTTATATTGCATTATTGGGTTAATCTACAGTAAGATTTTCTACATAGGTATTAGAGCGATATTTGTATAGAATTTGCAAAATTTCTGCATGGGATCGAAGCCAAGTTTATCGGAGCTATGAATAGTATACTGAGAAGAGAATTCGAAGTTTGAAGTTCGGCATTACAAGTGAAAATCAAATTCTTATCATACCTCAAGGTTGGCCAATGGCGTTCTATGGCTTGAGACTCGAGTATACCTTGGAAGGTAGCTCAAATTACATAACATGGAAAGATCGCATGGAGGCTGTATTAGAAGACAATGGCTTGAAGGATTTCATTGATCAAGAAATCCCAAAGCCAGCTTCAACTAATGCACAAGAGTTGGCTGAGTGGAAGAAGTGTGTGGTGAAGGCAAGATGGATCATCCTTGAGGGAGTTCGAGACCATATTGTCTCGGGTCTCCATGGGAAGGATACTCCATTTTCAATGTGGAAGACATTGAAGGACCTCTACTAGAACAATAGCGACTAGAGGATATTGGCGCTCAAGGATAAGCTTCAAAGAATCAAGATGGAGAAGGGCGATACTATTTTCACATATTTGAATAAGCTTACCACCTGTAGAGATGATCTTAGCAGTGTGGGAATAACTACTTCCGATGATGATATGGTCAGCCTCACTCTCCTTGGCTTCTAATGAGCAGGAATAGCTACCAGGACTCTTTGAATGGAAGGGAGAAACTATCAGATTGGGAACGATTGTGGTCAGATTTGATGCAGGAGGAGATCAAGAGGAGCACACGAGATGGTTCTTCATCCAAGGATGATGATGAAGAAAATTTGGCCTTAGAAAGTAAGGCAAGGAAAGGGAAGGGGAAGGCTTCCCATTCCAAATAGAATTCTTCTCATGAAGGGAAGAAGTATGACGAGTCTAAAGTGAGATTCTTTAATTGTCATGATATGGGACATTATGCGACTAATTTACCATCGAAGAAGTCCAAGAAGGGATCCTCAAAAGGATCGAAAGGTGAGGCATTAGCCTCCCAGTTCGAAATGGACTTTACCCTCATCGTATGCATGGTGTCATCGATGATGGGTTGTGTTTGGTATCTTGACAATGAAGCCTCATTCTACATGATTGGCGATAAAAGTTTATTTGGTGCCTTGGAAGAGAAAGACCTCAAGATGCACATAGAGATGGGTGACGATGGAAGGTATAAGAATTCAGGAGAGGACACAGTTTCTTTTTAGAGGGAGCATGGACCTCCTATCACCTTGATAGATGTGAAGTATGTGCCTGGACTGAATAAGAACTTGGTATCGGTTGTGATGTTTGAGGACAAAGGCTACGATGTTGTCGTCAGTAAGGGAAAGGTTTTCCTTAGAAACATCACCACGAGATAGGTGAAACAGATTGGTTCACGAGTTAAGAACCTGTATGCTCTTGAGTTTCAAGATGCATGCAAAGCCTTGAAGAGCAAGGAAAATCTTAGAGTTTTGGTGGTTGAGAGGGAGAGTAAATTACCTCTCAACATGTATCCCTAGAAGAAGTCTCAGACAATTGTGGAGGAGACACAATTGGAGAAGCAAAAAGGAGACCGAGTGAAGAGATCCACTCATGCAGATACCTCCATTAGGGGGGAATTTCAATCCAAGTGGGTAGAGGGATCACATGCAGCCATACCTCCAGGTGTGAGGTGGGGCAATGTGAAGTGATAATCCCATGAAGGCTGAAATTGGGCAGGGTCCATTAAGAGGTTTTATCTCATTGATCGTACCTTGCTACAGGAGACCAAAGTACATAGTAGTGGGAGGAATCAGTGGGATTGATGCAGTCAGAGATCAAAGTGACAGAGGCTAGAGCAGTCAAATACTGAAGAGCACAGAGAAGGATTGGCAATAGTGCAGAAAGGCAGAGTCAACAGAAGCACAAAGTTTCAGTTGATAGAGGCAATAGCAGTCAGAGACTTTGATGACAGATGCATCATACTGATTCAGGTTGGATTTTTTTATTTTATTTTTTGTTTCTAGAGTTGATGGAGCAACAACACTAGAGAGAATTATTGCATGAATAACATTCCAAAGGTTCACGATCGGGATCGATTTGAATTCCTTTCTTGTTGAGAGGGAGTGTTGAAAATAGCAACAAGAAATGATAAAAATAGAATCCAGAAATTCCAATTTAATTTGTCCTTGAATTAAATTGTGAATTAAAATCAAATTCAGTCTTAAAAACTACTTGGAAATAATTAATTAAGTTATTTTGACTTAATTAGTTGGAGAAATTCAAGTTAGAAGTCTTTTTGAAGTCATGCAAGAGTTATCCCTTAAATTAAGGTGATAAGCCTTAAATTAAGGAGATAAGATTGAGTTATATTTGAGTTGTAATTAGTTAACTTAGTTTAATGAGTTAAGTTGAGTTAAATTAGTTCCAAACCGTTTGAGAAAATAATAGAGAGATAACAATCAGTTGATGCATGCATGCACTCAACTAGTGCACTCCAATTAACTGAAGATTCCCTCATTAGAAACTCATACATGTCTATTCTAAGAAAGACCCAGTTGAGATTAAAGTCAAGGACAATGTACTATCAGTTGCATGTGTTTTCCTATAAAGAAAACTCATGCATGCAGAAAGAATCATTCCTTGAGGATTGCACAGTTCTTACAGTGTGTGAGATCAGGTGATCATCCACTGGGTAGAATAAGTTTTCCACTTGATTGAAGGAGAATCATCCCAAAGGAACAACACAAGGAAATGGGAGCTTGGAGGGTAGAGGAGAAGGCTTGAGAGAAGCTTCGATTTCTTGTGAGCATCTGTGAGGATTGCACTAAGAGCTGGCTAGTTGTGAGAGCTAAGGCTTTGTATAATTCCTATGTATTTCCACCTTGTATGATAATACAGATAGTGGGGTTTTTAGCTGAGGCTTTCCCCAAAGTATTTTCATGTGTATTGTGCATTGATTCTTCTTCTGGTTATATGTGTTCAACTCGATCTTTAAGCTTCTGCAAAGCAAATTTTGATAGTAGAAGTAGGCTATAGTATTTCTCTTTGGTTATATTGCATTATCGGGTTAATATACAGTCATATTTTCTACATAGGTCTCAGAGCGATATTTTTAGAGAATTTGCAATATTTCTACACCACTAATTGCCGAAAGCAGAGCTTTACTTTGTGTTGGACAAGTTTGTAATACTTCGAGCGTTGACATAGTTGACAGTGCTTGCACCAAATCTTCTACAATATTGTAGTTTTGGGAAACCCTTGTAGATGATTTATTCATTGTGTGATGAAGTGCCCTTTTTTGGGGGCAAATCACAAGATCAACAACTGGCCTTTCGATATGAATATTGTTAGGCGGCGGTGTGTTTTGACTCAAGGAGGCTTCCTCAACATTAGCGACTAGAGCTCCATAAGTTTTGGCTTTGGTTTGAAGATCAATCATTTCAAAGGTGTAAATGCTAGATGGTCTTTCACCAGATGAAAGATGATGTGAACCGTCATTGCCCCCTTGCAGGGATTCATGTTGGTTTTCAATAAGATGTTGTTGCTGCTAAGCAGGGAAAGAGTTGTTTAGGATTACGAGGGTCCTTTTGAGCAAGGAAATATGTGCATTCATGGAGAGGCAGAAAATGATGTGTCATATGGTCTTCCGCACAGATTTTGCACGGGAAATTGACAGCTTTGTCCTTACCACTATTAGGGGGCACAACAACTTTCTGCTTTGGGTTGGACTGCTTGGCTAACTGCTCTTCAGAAGGAGTGATATTTTTATTATTATTCTTGTTCTTACTACCAAGATTTTGTGTAGCCTTCGCAGAGTTTATCATGGTGGTAGGAAGAGCAGCCAATTGGGCAGCAGGGTCAACTGACAACTGGACAATGTGACTACTAAGTTGTTTTACAGCAGCCCCGGAGGTAGTGCTGATAATTCCATCAACGTGCACACCGGGTTGCTGAGTAGCGGAAGTATTGGAGTTTCTAGGGGCATTGGGAATGACATCGTATAATGTGCCAGACTATGAATAATCAAATCTAAGTGCTGGGCATGATGAATGGATTGGTCTTCTGTGGCCGCACGACCTAAGGCAACATCCTTAGTGATTTGAGGGAGAAGAGATTTGCAGAACCAATCCACTAATAGATAATCTAGGAGGGGAGCTTCGACTAGCCTCTACCTACATCTTCATTCATGGATATCATCATATATGTGGGTGGTGGTGTCCTAACGTAAATAAGTATGGAGTTTCGTCCCAATTTCATAGTGGATGGGTAGCTGAAAGTGCTTTAAAATTTCCATCACTAAAGTGCCAAAGGTATTGACTGACGCACGTGGTAACTCAATGCACCACTTAATTGCATTGCCAGTAAGGGTGTGGGGAAAGAGCCGAAGCTGGATACTATCATCCACCATGGAGTTAGAAAAACACCATAAATGATAGGTGGTGATGTGCATACCCGGATCCTCCCCTTGTTTCCCTTCGAACTTTGGGATGTCTGTGGAAATTTTGTGCGGGATTGGAGGCCAAATTAAGTTGTGATAGATGGGATCATTGTTGAGTTTGTACAAATCGGGGATGTCAATTGCTTCCAAAAAAGGCAAGGTATTTGATGCCCCCAAATCAGACCAAGGTGATGACAAATGACTTGAGGATCCTTGTGGTCCTCCCATCATATTGTTCCCAACATGATACACAGGATGCATGGAATAAGAATTTCCTTGGGGCACAGTTGTATATTGTGGTTGTCCATAGGGGTTATTAGGCTGGGGGATATAAGTGCCCCCAGGATAAGGAGTGCCCCCTTGACTCATTTGAGGTTGAGAGTGGGGTGCCAATATGGATTGAGTGATACCTTGTTGAGGGATCCCACTAGCCACATAATTAAGCATAGGACCATGATTGACATAAGGAGGGTTCATGTCAATCAATGATTGTCCTTGTTGTCCTATAAAAGGAGGGGGAACAATAATGTTCCCAACTAGTATATGCATATTGGGAATGGTGCTCCCAGGCATTTGAACTTTGGGGTTGGAACTAAACGATGGATTCCAACCAAAAGGGTTGTTGATGGGACTCGTGCTAACCGCACCATATGGAGTGCTTTTCGATGGTCCAGGAGCTCACACAAAAGAGGCAGAAATTGGTATGTACTAGATTCCTCTTGTGTTGGGTGTCACTATAATGCTCGGACTTGGCATATTTTTGATAGTGGGGTTTTCCATCCGAGGTGTGGTACTAACTGTCGACTGGGGAATTGGAGGTGGACCAAAAGTGTCCACAAAAGCCCATAACCCATTAGTCGTCGATGGGATGGTAGGTATAGGTTCAGTGGAAGGCATAGGAGGTACAGGTGCAACTGGAATCAATAGCAGACCCAACGGGTTTGCGATCAGAGGATTATAAGGAGGAATGAAAACTCCAGTAAAGAAATCTTCTAGTAAACTTGAGTTGTGGATGTCCAGACTGATTCAATGTTAGATCTTGGAGACTGATTACCCGAAGATAGGTAATCTGGCTCACTGGGGCTTGGCGGATCCTCCACAGTTAGTGGAGGAAGACCTTGTAGTCGTCGAGATTGACGATGAGGGTTGTACGTAGCCACGATGACTGATAAATTTTATCAATAGATTTTACAGTGATCTTTATTAAAGTCTCAGTGATAACAAACTGACACCTAAAAAATAAAAAATAAATACTCTAAAGAAATCAATCAACAAGCAAAGGTTATGACCCTACCTAATAACCATTGTTTATTGGAGATGAAATCCAGTGTCACAATGGATAAAAGAGAGAGTTGGCCAAATGTATAGTTACAATTGCTCTTGAGCTTTGCTCGAACCTCCGATTAAGGGACCAAGTACTCTCGTGAATACGAGCACCCTCCAAAAAACTAAAGACAAAGTAGGTTCATCTATTTTAGGTACCAAGACAGCCTGCCCCAGTCACCTTGTGTTTGTCCCTAAAAATTAAGGCCCCTATGGTTACCTCAAATATCAGACACTACTAGGAGGGACATGGTCGTAGACAGTATGCTGTGTGGGCAGGATACCTAAGTCCTCAACTCAGCTCTGATATCCCCGAAGGGATCCCCGATACATAGAATACCCAAAGGAGATGTAAGTGAAGGCGGGCTACCTTATTTTATAGTCCGATGTCGTCTCTCATTTAGCTCCACTTTGACTGGAGTGATCCTGGATAGTATGAGTGCAGAAGGATTCCCCTCATTAGTGATATTAGTTTCGATGTATGATCTTGGGTAGTTAACTTACAACTGTCTAACACAAGATCCTAGCCTAAAATAATATGTGTTTACTCAAAAAAGAGTTGTTGATTGATTTTATTATGATGTAAATTTTAACTGTACTTTGTTAAAGTCTTCGGTGGGGGTGTTGACGTATGAAGTTATGTGGGACTCTAATTCAAACCATGCAGTAAAGATGCTTTAAATTTGACTTCGCTGAATGAGTTTCTTCTACAAGGAAGGAGTCATTTATACATCAATATATACCATGCATCCAATGCAGTAAACACAAGAAAAATTGATAGAAATACAATTCTCTCTAGCAACTTTTAAAACCAAATAAATGCATATCTAACCAACTAAGCAAAAAAACTGTAAATTCTTTTGTATTTTATTTTTATGAAAAAAATTTAGTAAAGTTATTTCCCTAAAAGAAAAAATTGTTCAGGAGAAAAATATCAATTAAACATGCATAGCTACAGATCCTTGATAAGTCTACAAGAAAATTTCCCAACCCATGAGGTCACAGAAATTGTTGGTTATCAAGAAATGGCTGGCTAACGCACTTTGACAGATGACACAGAGACTTAGTGACTGCACTAACGCATTGTTTGCAAGACCAAATTTCTTTATAAAACACTATTTACATTGGTAGGGTGCCTTATTGAGGAATAAGATTGAAAACAAGGTTGTGGGGATCAAATCTAAGGCTGAGCACTGAGAGAAGGGTGTTGTATAGCCATGAGTGGTTAGAAATGGGATCAAGAAGTACAGGAAGGCCTGGAAGGAAGAGAGATCTAGGAACTCTCTGGGAGAAAACTAGGAACTAAGTGTATTCCCCAATGGAGTCACCAATTCTACTATAGGGTTTAATGCACAGGTGTTTGTGATGGATATGCCCTCAAGGATCTTCTTGGGATCCTTGGCAGACAGTCAGATTAGTTGCAGCTGACCCAGAGATACATGTGCATATCCATATTAGTGAAATGATAATCAAAGTAAGAAGAAGGATTGTTACCTCAGGAGAACACAAAGTAGTGAAGTGGGAGACCCCTCAGCTAGCTCCAAGATCAATACTTGCACATAAACAATATGAGGCGTAATATCATAGCATATATCTTCAACAATCAATACAATAATACATAGGGATATATAACTGCATACATCTAAGCCACTCATAATCATTAGCATTGCATAAACATGTAAATAAATAACAATACCAATTCCATGGAGTGGACAACACAATTTCAGGTCTATATTAATGATAGAAAAGATTGATTACAACCATCAATTGCATTAGTCTTCCCTTACTCCTCCAGCAACTCTCTCTCTCTCTCTCTTCTTAACCTCTTGAAGATCCAATGTCTAATACAAGCTTTGACAGTCAATAGGAAATCCTTTCAATAGTTTCAACCCTTTTCACAATGGCCCTAGCCTCAAATATATAACATGAGAGGATAAGCCTTGCCAAATCCTTAATGAGTTCCTTTGGGCAAAAGCATAGATGTTTCCATGCTTTATCACTTTTTCCTTGTTTGTAGACCCCATTAGGAATAGAAATTCCCCCAAACAAGTCAAATATGGATGTTTTCGTGCTTTATGAGCTGACATAGGAGTGAATATAGGGATATTTCTCGGTCAACTTGCTCCTTTGACCTCCAGAAACTCACTTAAGTTGACTAACACTCTTTTTGAGGCAACAAACAAAGTTACCCTAGGGACTAACGCACATGATGCATGGCTAGGAAGCTTTATAAAGTAGGTTGCTAGTTCTTGGAGAGCGTTAGCTTGACAAATAGGCCTGTGAACTTGGTTAGTCTTTCAGTCTTATTTCCCTTCTCCTCTGAGCTAATGAGGAGGTCATTTTCCTATATAAAACTTAAATTGAAAAATCCCAGAGTTTTTCCCTTCTTCGGGCTCGTTAAATCTACAAATAAGGAATAAGCAATTATTTTACCTCTTTTTCCTCGCTCAAATGAAAAATATACCTCGAGTTTTCTTCATTTGACTCATTAAACTTTGATGAAGATCTATTGAGTTTGTCAACACATGACTCATTAAAATTTCATGATGAACATCGAGTTTACTCCGTCCCCTTGTACTCGTAACAAAATGAGGCAAATGTCTATTGAGCATAGGTTTATCTCTTTATCCAGACTAAGTAGACTAACTTACAGAAAATGAACCTTTTCGGGTATACTATTAAACCTTTGTCACACCCAGTTAAAACCTATGACAAAGGGACCACCCTAGAGTCGCTCTTTACAATCTTTTCAGACTCTCGAAATATGAAAAGGCCACCGAGTTTACCCATCTGGACTCATTAAATTAATCAAGTGGGGAAAGTGGACAATACAATTGCTTTATGTCGGTATTTTGGAAAGAGTTGTTTGGCAGCCATCTCTCCCTTGAACATGGCACTCCCTCAACAAAACCTTCTTTGTGATGGCCTCTCAAAATGAACCTTACCATCCTATGCGTTTATCCTATATACCCCGATGTTCTTACATCTATATATCCTAACGCTCTTTGGTGTTCATGAGTCTAGTGTTACATGGTTAAAACCTTTGTGTCGTGCCTTCTATTGTTCAAGGGAAACCCTTTATCTTATGTTTCCTCCATCAAACCATTAAGGATTTTCTTCCATCATGCCCTCTGTCTATTCGACCCAATGCTCAAACTATTCTTCAAAAAAAAATCATTCTTGTCCTATTTCGTGTCGACTGATGTAGGACACATTATGGCATACCTTTCGACAAGTCTCTTCCTATCAACTTCAACACTCTATCTAGAAAGAAGACCCAGAAACACTTCAATACCTTGGAACTTGCAGACATTAGTGGCAGTTTACCTTGTGTTTGGTCAAGGGTTTTCATTATTGGCTCCTAGTTAAACGATTCTACGAGTGTTCGACGACAAAAACATTATTCACACTTGCTAGATTGTACTATGCATCTTGGAGACCATCACCATTATTGGTGGCCATCCTCGTGTCTGTTAACAATCTCCATTATTGATTGGTAATCAAATGATTTCATACATGTTCAACCTTAATGCCTTTATTCACATGTATCGAACATGTTGTTACAGTGAAGTGAAGGTCAAGTCCTTGGGTAGAGGCTTACATCACTCAGCCTTGTTTCCTCTCCCAAGTTGTGTATATTATTTTTTGGAGGCAATTCATCAGAATGATCTTATTATGACACAAGTTTTGCATTATGCTTATCGGCAGACACGATCATCACACCTCTTTGTTGAGAAACCACTCTGACATAGCTACTGAGCGTGGGAATTCCCAACTCAAGACATGATTTTAGATGTTTTATATATGTGTTGAATCAAGTTTCTCATATTCCCGAAGCTCTGATCCTCTCTCTCTCTTTTCGAATAAAATGAAAATTATAAAAAGTATTTCGGCCATCATCTCTGCCTTTGATCTCACACTTTAGGGGGAATTTGTTACACAGGAAAATGACCTCCTCATCGTCTCAGAGGAGAAGGGTAAGATGACTGAAAGACTGACCAAGTTCACATGCCTATTTGTCAAGCTAACGCTCTCCAAGAACTAGCAACCTACTTTGTAAAGCTTCCTAGCCATGCATTAGGTGTGTTAGTCCCTAGGGTAACTCTGTTTGTTGCCTCGGGAACCGCATTAGTCAACTTAAGTGAGTTTCTGGAGGTCAAAGGAGAAATTTGGTCGATAAATATCCCTATATTCACTCCTATGTCAGCTCATAAAGTAGGGAAACATCCAGATTCGACCTGTTTGGGGGAATTTCAATTCCTAATGGATTTTATAAACAAGGAAAAAGAGATAAAGCATGGAAAAATATATGCTTTTTCCCAAAATAACTCATGAAGGATTTGGCAAGGCTTATCCTCTCATGCTATATATTTGAGGCTAGGGCCATTGTGAAGGGGGTCAAAACTACTGAAAGGATTGCCTATTGATTGTCGAAGCTTGTATTAGACATTGGATCTTCAAGAGGTTAAGAAGGGAGAGAGAGAGGATCTGGAGGAGTGAGGGAAGATTGATGTAACTGATGGTTGTAATCACTCTTTTCTATCATTAATATAGATCTGCAATTGTGTTGTCCACTCCATGGCATTGGTATTGTGATTTATTTACATGTTTATGCAACACTAATGATTATCATTGGCTTAGATGTATGAAGTTAGATATCCCTATATATTATTGTATTGATTGTTGAAGTTATATGCTATGATATTACGCCTCGTCTTGTTTATGTGCAAGTATTGATATTGGATCTAGCTAAGGTTTTTTCAACTCTACTACTTAGCGTTCTCCAGCAACACCACACCAAGATCTGAGGTAACAATCCTTCTTACTTTGATTATCATTTCACTAATATGGATATGTGCATCTATCTCTGGGCTACCTTCAGCTAATATGATTGCCTTCCAAGGATCCTGTTAGCGCTCAAATCTGCCTTAGGCTGAAATAAGGCAAGACTCAAGGCCACATCAAACCACGCTCAGCCTCGTAGCTAGCCCTATGAGGACAGGAGAGGGCTCTCTCCGGGTCACACTCGACAAAAGATAATAAAAAAGGCTCAAGATGACTGAATTGATGACTGATTTTAGGCTAGGTATTAAGTACAAAGATTTTAGAATTGGGTTTTGATAATTTTGTTGAAATCAAGGAAAAGGCAATTTTGGGTGCGGGGATGAGGCACAGTTTTTGCATAGGTCCACTTGGGGCAAGATAGGCAATTGTTTTGATGCCTTAAAGCAGGTGAGATGGATAGATCAGACCGGTGAGAGGCTAAGGAGAGCAAGGGGTCTCAAGGATTCTCCTTAAACTGAAGAAAACATAGAATATTAAACAAATTTAAAGGCAGAGCATATCAATTTCATGGATTCTACCTTAACACTTCATTTGCTTAATAAGAGAAGATTCAAGAGAGATAATGATGCACATACACAACTTACAAGTACTGAGAGAAACACACCATCAAGACATAAAGCCACATGGATCCCAAATAGTGCTGCAAAACCCTAGTCTTTCCTTTGCCAAAAATGCTGATAAGATATGTACAATGTAGTCTCAAGCTATCCCAAGAGTCCAACCCTAAAAATGACTAAGAAAATACATAATATAGGCAATCTAACACATTACCTTGCCTCTAGGGGTCGAGCTCATCATCCTAGGAGCTGTTTCAACCAATTTTAAACTAAGCACTATAATCTAGGCAGTCAAAACAACTTGCCTCTATAAGCTAGGAAACTAATTCATTCATTACATTTTTGCTATTTTATGAATGAATCATCTAGAATAGGTAAATAAGTGTCATAAAAACATAAATATCCAATAATTACATCAAGGAGGGTGAAAAATCCCATCACAAGTCAAAACTAGTCAAAATTGGGCGAATTTCTGAGCTGAACAGTGAAAATTTGGCCAGAAAGCCCTGTGCGCCGCGCGCCTGAGCCCTGTGCACCACACGCCTTTGCAGCTACTTTTGAGGCACTTCCTGACCTCCAAATTGAGCTCAAGTGGCTTGTTGGAAAGGTATGGATTTCTACTTTCCAACACAAGTGGAATTTTTCAATTTGGTCTCCATTTGACCCTCCAAAAGTGAATTCTCCCAGAAGTACTACCTGCTGATGCAAAAAGTGGCAGAAAGGTGATTTTCATGATGTTTTTTGAGCTTTTGATCACCCAAAACTTGATGAAATGCCTTGGAAATTTCTGAACATGTGTATTTCATCATGAAAAATCCAAAAATGTAAGCCACCTGTGATTTGGACCTCTCCATTTTGTGGGTCGCATGCTGAGCGCGACGCATAGAACCCAAAAACTTGTTTCGTAAGCCAAAAAATTTTGAAATGACAAAATTTTCTCCAAATTTTCCCAAAATTGGAGTGAATACCCTCTATCATGTATCATGCTCAACTAGTGAAGCCTCGGCCAAAACTCAAAGCGGATCGGGCCTTTTCTTTTGTTTTAGCGCTTTGCTCAAACGCCTCTTGAGGACCTTCATTCTCGCTTTGCAAACATGCATGCGAGCCCAATAGTGAGTCTTCATGTGGCGGAGCATGTCCTTGTCCCTGTTTTCCTTCGCCAACAATGTTTCCAAGTGATTATTCACCTCGATGAGCATCGATTCCCGATCAATAGGTGTCAAATCACTGAGTCTCCTACGAGCCAATTCTCGGTCTTCACAAATCTTGCGCAGCGCATAAAGTTCATGCTCATCCTCCAACTGCTTGTTGCGTTGCTCTAAGTAGTTGATCACCCATTTAGCCATCTGTAATTTCTTTTGTAGTGACTCATTCTCGGCCCTTTGTTCTCAGATAATCTCCTTAAGCTCTGAGCTGGGCGAACTAGCCTCAACATCAATGATACCGGTATCCTGAAATCCTGAAGGACCCTCATCAACCATGGGTCTCTTGCCCCTGTCCTGAATTTGTACCTATGTTGTAGATGGAAGCAAGACCCCTTCCACATGATGTGGAGATAATACTCGCTCTGGTGATGATGTCAATGAGACCCCTTCCACCCCGGTGGAGAAAGTACTCGTTGTGCAGCTGCAAATAAGGCCCTCGGGCCTTTCTGATATGTCACATATGTTGGAGCATCAACATGCTCGGTCTCATGCATGTAAAAATGTTGTGAAGGCCCTCCCTCATCATAGACGATCTCTGGAGGAGGCTGTAGCGCTGAAAATAAATTACGGGAGATGAAATCCTCCCAAGCAATACCCTGCTGTGCCAACTGATGCATCACTATGATTTTGATCAATGCATAGTGATATATGCTCTTGTGCTGATGTGCCGGGGTCTTCCTCTGTACTAAGGGTACCATCCTCTCTATGTTTCGGCACATGAAAAATGGAATTCTCATCATACGTACCCATGTGAA
>APFE030753261.1:9905-34622 GCA_000404065.3 Pinus taeda
AGCCATGCCATGGGTGTTGCCATCAAGTACAACATCTGTAACATATAACCATACCAGAAACATAATGCCAACAGTCTCTCCTTGGCACTTCCCCCTGTTGGCAAGTAGAAGTGGCTCAAAGTTTGTCGGGGTGACAAGAAAAAACATTGGGTTCCCCCTCCTTGTGGGGGTTTACTCCTTCAGTTCTTAGGAGAGTGCTAGAGGGGTTTCAAGTGTCTGGCTTTGTTAACTCGACAACCTTTTCACTAGGAGAGGGTTTATTTTCCACCTCTACTATGGGCATTGTTTTTCAATTTTTGGGGTTGATCCCTAAGGCAAAGAGGGTTTCGAATGGTTTTCTATCTATTTCAAGCAACTAGTTGAAGCATTTTCATGTGGAAGGGGTTGGTGGTGAACCCTAGGCTGTGCCTAAGGTTGGTGAAAATTAAGTAAAGGGGGTCGGTGTTGGAAATGTAACTAGTTTCGGTCTTCATAATTTTTGTACTCATTTCAATGTGTATCTTATGTAATAAACAAAAGAAGAAAAGAAAAAATTATTATTTTAAAGCATGGGTTTCATGCTTATTATTGATGGTCTTCTAGGTAAAGTATGTTATTTCATAGCATCAAGGGGTCAAGGGGTCGTTGTACTATAGTGGTGAGTATTACTGCATGTCACGCGGGTGACCAGGGTTCAATCCCCGACAGCAGCAAATTTTGGAATTTTGGCAACGACAATCTAAAACGGGAGGAGCATAGTCACTGCGTAATCCATAAGAAGACGTATAGAGGCATATTCAAAAAATAACTACTAAATGTTAATGATTGAACTGTTTTCTCTTTATTTCGAATCTGAAAGAATTTGTAAATTTTTGAAATGGGTTTTGTGATCTATATTACATTTAGAAGAGTATTTTTTATAGAAATTATATAGGAGATATTTTTGTAGATGCTTTTCAAACCAGCTAGTGTGGTTCATCATCAGGACCAGATGAAGATGGCTTAATTTTGTGCCATGATATGCATCTTCATCTGGTCCTAATGGATGAACCACACTCGCTTGTTCGAAACGCATCGGAAAATTTTTCTCCTATATGATTTCTACTTAAAAGACTCTTCTTAATCTATAAATTGTTATGGGAAAATAGTAATAGACTACTTCAAACAATCTTTAAAGGGTAAAGCATTATTACTAACAGTGGGAGGGCATAATCCAATAAACATTTCTCATGGTAGAAAATTATATTTTATTATAGAGAATTGATACCATTATAAAAGAGCAAGATTAAACAAGAGGTTTGAACTAGTGTATATCCATCTTAATTCCAAATATTTCATGTATTGGGAGGCATCCAATCTCTTGACATGCAAAACTTTGCTCGAGATTTCTCAATCTAGTTTTCACCTACAGGAACTTCATCCCTTTCATCACATGATAGATGTGGCATTAAGATGGACATACACATATGGTGTGTGAGCATCAACTTCATGCTGAGGTGACAAGGAATTACAAAACTCCCTCATACTAAGAAGCTCACCATTGAAATGTTTTGACCATGAAATTGTTTACTTTCAATTCATATATATATAGTTGTTATTGAAATATTTTAGTTAACATTGACATCGAAATATCTTTTTGTTATTCATAACTTTTTTATATGTCTCTTAGTCACTCCATGTTAACCACTAAAGGAGTTACACATCTCTTTCATCCTAAGATGTAGGAAGCACCTATTTCATAAATAAGAAATGTTTTACGTCCATTTGTTATATGTACATGCACATGGAGTCAATATAAAATTTATGTATTTACATAAGGGGCATTGAAATATTTTATTTATGGTTGATGCTGAAATATTTTATTTATGGTTGATGTTGAAATATTTTTTGTTATTAGTGCCTTTTTAAAATAATCTATGTCAACTCCATGGTAAGCATCGGGTGAATTACATGTTTTCCTCATTTTGGTTGTATAAAGATCCTTTTGGTGCAATAAAATACAACGTATGTATATAAATCTTCTTGAATTTATGGGAATGTCCAAATTAGAAAACATTACAACAACAATAACAAAAAAGGGAACAAGAATATGTTTGTGTCTTACATTGAAGAGACTTTTGTATGTAAAAAATAGATAATCTAGAAATTATATTGAAACCAATATTTAATCATGTTTAGGAGATTGGAGCTTTCTCTAAAAAAAAAATAGATATGTACGAAGGATATCCTAGCCATTACAAGGGTGTGAAAACGAATAGAAGAGAAATGTATTAAAACTAATATATACTCAATTTGTGTGTGTGTGTGTGTGTGTGTGAGAGAGAGAGAGAGAGCACACTTTCTTCTGTCCAAAAATAATGTCCAAATTTAAATATTCATGAAGGGATATTTTCTACTGGAAAATTTGAAATTTAGATTGGCACATAGGGATCAACCAACTACTGAAAAGGAATTAAAATAAATAGCATAGAAAATGTATTAAAATGAATATTTATTCTATATTTTAAAGATAGGCTTCTACTTTTTCCCAATACAAATCTAAATCTAAATATGCATGAAAGAGTTAGTCAACAATTGTGTGGTACTAAAACACCTATGTAGCTCGAGGAAGCTCAGGTTGATGAAAAAGGATAAGGTGGTTTAACCCAATCCTAATCCAACTAAGGTTGACCCTCCTGTCCTTGCATTGTTGGGACCTAAATAGGGTGGTCTGTAGGATGTTAGGGGAATGAGTTTCAATCCTTCATAGGTCACGAGACAATCCATTCCACCCACTTTAGCATGCTATGGATGCTTCTTCCCTAGAGAATATGGTTGGTATTCAAAATGGGAAATTTCCTCTCTCTAATTTTCCTCCAAAATAAGTATGGGCTCTAGTCTAAAAGTGAGAACCAAATAAGTATTAATGAGTTCTTCAAGGTTGATGGCCTTGTTGTAATCCATAAGTGGTTATTCACTTCTTCATCTTTGTACTTTTACACTTCAGCTACCCTTACCTCCTCATTGTGTATCCAATTGCACAAGACTCTTAGTTGGACTTCGCCCATATATTGATTGGGAGACCATTTATAGGAGTGAGATAAGGCAAATTTGTGTAGGTAAAATTCACTAAGTTGGGCCCTTTCCTCCATATTACATTCCTAGCATGTGTCTGTAAGTTCCCTAGGGGTATCCACCCGACAAGGAAGATTTTCCAACTTGCCAATTTGGAACCTGTGTCATTACTCCTTGAGGAACACAATATAGATCGTAGTTGGTTGTGTATAATTACACATCTCTTTTATCAATTCTACTATCTCATTGATAGAGGCCTCTAAAACATCAACTCTTTTAATTTGGTTGGCTAGCTCTTTCTTCATTTTATTTAGCACTCACATTCAAGAATTTGATTTCATCTTCTATCTATCTTTTTCTATCCATATTCAACATCTTCATGATCTGAAATTTCTCCTATAAATTGGATATATGTTGTTGCAAGTAAAATATGTTATGCTTCCCTAGCTCACCTATCACCTCTCAATATTGCACCTATGTCTTATCATGTATATTCGTCTCCTTAGAATTAAAATGAACTTTTAGTTATATCTATACTTTGTCACTGTATATAAAACTAGTAGGAAACAAAGTGCAGAGTGGAGACACCAAAAAATATATTGGGAGATATGTTGATGCATGGATTAAAAGAATGTCTTAGTTATCAAGCACTAGTTGTTAAGGTAATTTTATAATTTATATAATTATGTATATTGTACTATAAATGTTGGCATGCCCATTACACTTCATCTATATGTTTATAGATGAAACATGAAGAGGCAAAAAAAAATCAACCTAATAAAAAAACATGAAAATAACCTAATTACAATATCCCCTACAAGTGATGAAGAAATGAGGCATGCAAGCTCCTCTTGCAATGAGTAACCATTAATATAATTAATGTTACAAGTTTTATATTTTAAAATGCTTACCTATAGAAATCGAACATTTTTTTTAATGTGAACATATTGTCCAAACTAATATGGCTATAGGTTACCAATATTTGTAACAATTGTTTATTGACATTTTGTTTATCGAGTGTCGTTATGTTTTCCTTATTCTCATTTAGTATAATAAATTTATTATTCCACTGCAATTGATGCATAAGCATGAGGGTGGATGTGTTTTGTTCCATATAATTCCAAGCTCATTGGCGTATGGAGGAATTTGGTTCTCCATAACTTTCAAAAAGGTCATGTAATGAGCTAAATAAATATGAAATATTTTGTTCTAAAATATGATTGGTGATGTTAGGAGCAATTTCAATTTCTTAGATTTGGGAAGATCTCAACAAGATTTGAATCATTTTTATATAAAAGGTGGTTAGCATTGTAATACTCTAGAGTAATTGGAATAATAATGCATGAGATATTTTATGAATTCGATTCTCCATGGTTTACAACATCTGGTATCAGAGCTAGGATCGAGATTACGTCAGTGTGTTAAAAGGTTGTGCCTCTGGTTTACATCCTCTGACATCAGAGCAAGGATAAAGATCTCTTTTTTGAGCTAGGTTTATAATGCAAAGTACGAATCATGTGTATAGATTGTTGCATGCAAAGCATTGCAATAATTCAAGGATTAATGTTTCTATAATTAAATGTTATAGTTTTGGAAGTTGCAATAGTTGGACGCCGATCTATGAGTTGAGTACGTAGGAGTCCTAAGGGTGAAATTTGTATGTTAATAAATGATTTTATACCAATAAACTCCCTTATTCGATTTTTGTGTATTATTTCCTCTATTGGCATGCTTAATTGAGAGAAATGATTGAGTTTTCAATGTAAGGATTTCATGATTTCCTCTGTGTATGTCCTTAATAGTAGCAACATTATTTGTGATTTAATAGTCAAAGTTGTGAGAAGGTAAGAGGATTCAACATTTCCAACATTTACTCAAAACCAGGTTGCACAAACCAAGCATGTAGCTTATTTAAATATCATGTGGAGTCAACAGAGGTAAATTTAGAGGTATTTTGTATCTTGTGTGATAGAAAGAACAAGAAATTCATTCAAAAACCCAAAGTCAGGAATGTGGAGGTTCATGATGTGGCATTTTAATCATGGAATTGTTGTTTATGGTGTGGCATTTTAATTATGGAACCGTCATTAACATAGAACCATCTTTTTTATGTTAGAGATGTAGCTAGGAGAATCAATAATCACAATGATTTTGGATTTGATGCTTGTGGAAAGGAATCCAAATATAATCCAACAATTTACTAGATCAATTTTTGAGAAGGTCAAAAAGAAATTATATTTGTAAGTATTAAAATCCTTCAAAATTCTTAACATGGAGCTAGGATAATGTGCATTGATCTCAAAGGATCTGCATGCATATTAAGTATGCTTGAATAGTGGGGTTATTTTAAAGTTCATAGTATTCCTTTGCAAATGTAATATGAGTTCATGTTTGGAAGAGACCTTGTAAATGAATAATTAAAGTTGAATCATGGTAATATGTGTTATTGCATGGTTTGTGAGGAATGTTCATCGTAGAGCCTCATGATGATGTGTCAAAGTTTATGTTAAAGTTAGTAAGGATATGTATGAGTCTTATGTTTGGTAAAACAAAGCACATGGTATTAAATCCATGTTAAGCCATTTTTTTAAGTTATGGAGTCATGTTGAAACCAATGATAAAGTCAAGAATTGAATTTGCATGATATAAAGAGTGTAGAAATGAAGGGAGATCAAATTTGGCATAGTTTTAAGGATTTGGTATTTTAGTAGCATATTGGAAATGTGGTGAACACATTGAAATTAAAAAAAAAAAAAAAAAAAAAAAAAAAAAAAAAAAAAAGAGAGACCTATAATAAATTGCGAAAGAACATGCATAATAAAAGAAAGAGTTTAGTGAAAGAAGATTTCTAGAACAATGAATCAGATAGAGAGAAAGAGGTGGCTAAGCTAAAGGGAAGATTGTGTATTTTGAAGGATATACTAAAAGATAACTTGAATCATGGTTGGAAAGTTATGAAAATAGTTAAATGGTCAATTGTGAATTTGTATGAAAGGAAAGTGATACATAGGGTGAAAGTTTGGGTTAAAATAGAGGAAAATCTCAGTGGAATTTCATATAAACAAATATCCATGAAAGAAAAAGAAGGAGTTTGCATTATTGTGAACCAGAGAAGGAAGAAATGCTTCAAGATGATGATGAAAGACTTGATAAAAGTATTATGGAGTGTCAGAAGGATTTATACCAACACAAGGAAGAGATTATATAGGCATTAATAGAGACTAAGGAGTCTCGTGATTTTGAAAATAAGGATTTGTGTCTGTATGTGGATTATGATGGTTATGAATAATTACCTCTTGAAGGAATAAAGGAGGCCATAATCAATAATATTCCAACATATGGAATAAAAGAGACAACCTACCTTGAGGAAGAATTAAAGTTTCTAGAAGAATAGTTAGCAAATCTCAAGATGGATGAAAACTACAAAAAAGTTGTATACATAATTCACGCTAGTTATAAGGAGAATCCAAGAATGTCCAACAATGATGGTGTAGTTGAAGAAGTTGGGGACAAAAGGAAGATTGAAAAAGTTTTGAAACAATGGGAAAGTCAAAGGATGAAGATGAAAATCAATTTTAGGAATCGATAACTAAAAGCAAGGAAATTGAATAGTAAGAAAGAAAGTATGTGATCCTAGAAAAGCACAAATAACAACAAAGCAACAAATCATCAAAGCAAGTGAACATCAACAACATAAATTTTGGGATTTGAGTGGAATGATAAAAAAAGCCATGGCAATTGTTGTATATTATGGAAGTCTAATGTAGGATCATGAGGGTGGATCTATTTTGTTTTAGATACTTCTAGAGTCATACATACATGGAGGGATTTGATTCATCATAACCTCTTAGAATGTCATGTAATGAGCTAAATGAATATGATGTGTTTTTTTTTAGCATATGGTTAGGAGAGAATGAAGGGTGAACTATGTCGGTTTTGGGGGTTTGTAAGTGTTTGCAGGCAGTTTGATAGGGGCAAAGGGGGTTATGGCAAGATGGAAGAGCCTATTTTGTCAAATTCCATAGGTAACCCTGGGCATAAGAGTATATTTGTCACTAAATTTGAATTTAGATATCAAAGGGCTCTTGAAAACTGGTTACTTGGGTGTTTGGGAGGATGTTTGTGTGAATCAAAAGGGGATTTTCTGCAGGCGTTTTGATATTCTAGATTGGAGCATGGTTATTATGGGTTTCATGCTAGTAGTCTCTCCTTGGCACTCCCCCCTGTTGGCAGGTAGAGGTGGCTCAAAGTTTGTGGGGGTGACAAGAAAAAACATTGGGTTCCCCCTTCTTACGGGGGTTTACTCCTTCAGTTTTTAGGATACTGCTAGAGAGGTTTCAAGTGTCTAGCTTTGTTAACTCAATAGCCTTTTCACCAGGAGAGGGTTTATTTTCCACCTCTACTATGGGCATTGTTTTTCAATTTTTGGGGTTGATCTTTGAGGCAAAGAGGGTTTCGAAGGCTTTTCTATCTATTTCAAACAACTTGTTGAAGAATTTTCATGTGGAAGGGGTTGGTGGTGAACCCTAGGTTGTGCCTAAGGTTGGTGAAAATTAAGTAAAGGGTGTTGGTGTTGGAAATGTAACTAGTTTCGGTCTTCATAATTTTTGTACTCATTTCAATGTGTATCTTGTGTAATAAACAAAAGAAGAAAAGAAAAAATTATTCTTTAAAGCATGGGTTTCATGCTTATTATTGATGGTCTTCTAGGTAAAGCATGTTCTTCATGCTTCTAGGGTTTGTTAGGTCATACGATTTATTTTCATGAGTCAAAGGAGTCAATAGCATGTTGTAAGACCCTTCCGAGAAAAATGTAATTGCAAAAAGAATTATTTTTTAGTCTAGAATATCTTGGAAACTCTAAAAGTACAGGTTGGCCCTAGTAACTTCAAGTCAACCTAAAGGAGGGAATTCAACCCCTTGGAAAGGCTATATAAAGGATCATTTCAACTCATTTGACACTCACTCACCCACAAGTTCGATCTCAAGAATAAATTTTGATATGTAGCTGGGAAGCAGGAGAAGAAGATAGTGAAGACCTAAGAGAAGAAAGAAAGGACGAAAATTCTTGTTTTTTGGCTCTATCTCTCTCACATGTGCAAAGGATTAGGGTTTCTGCAGCTTCTAAGAAGGTTGAAATTACATGTTTGAGTTGCAGTAGGATGTGTTGCAGTATCAAGTAGCTAGGAGAGAAAGATATTCTATTTTAACTTCATTTACCTTGAAAGGACCTTTCTTGATAAAGGAAGACCTCTTAAAGAGTTGAGTTAGGGTTTCTGCAATAGCTACAGGGTCAAAGTTGCAAGTCGAAGTAGTAATATTGAATCTAGGAAGTCGAAGTTGCAATTTGAAGTTGGATGGTGCTAGATCAATGAAGGACTTGCTAGAAAGTTTGACTTGGTACTTGGAGGAGGACTTGGTCTAGGTTTTGGGTCTTTTTTGTCTCATTTGAAGTAGATTATATAAGAGGAGAAGATTTTTCTGGGTTTTCCCTTGGAGGGTTTTTCCCTAGATGAGATCCTAATTTCGGTGTCCTTTGTTCCTATTGTTTTTTTCTTGATATTTGTTTGATGAAAATATCTAAATAAAGAACACAAAAAGACTAACAAAGTTCACAAGAAAATATTAAGGTTAAGGAAAATTGATTTAACAAGTTCCCACTTTGAATTTTCAAACATGGTTTCAAATCTAAGGTGAACAAGAACACAACTAGAAGGATCAACTTGTGGACACAAAGAAGGGTTCGCTTGTCAAGGGGAAGGAAAAAATAAGAAGGGTCACTTCATCAAAATCTTTGTTGAGAAAAGAATCTAGCTCTCATCAAAGGAAGGCCTGAAAGCTATTAATCTTACTTAGGAGTAGATTTGCGTAAAGGTAACTTTGGAGGAAGCATCAAAGGATTCTAGTATGATTCATTACTCTTGAAAGATGTTGTTGGAGGAATCCTAGGAAACATATTTCAAGGACATTATTGAAGTCTCTTCAAAGATCTTGGGAGCATCAAGAAATTTGAAGACATCATCAAGGAATAGAAGAATTTTGGTTATCAAGTAAGTATCATATTATTACTCTATGTCTAAAACTATAGGCCATATGAGTTGTTTCTACAAGGAAAGCAATAAGCTCATTGAAGCATCAAATTTCCTAGCCTAGAAAAAAATGATTGAACTAACACTTACAGAACATGAGGTATATGTTACTGGTGAAATCACTAAACATAGAAAAGACAAGACTCAAGAACTAGTGAAGTACAAGAAAGGATAAGTAAGGGCACAAAGGATCATAGTTGAATCCATTAAGGATCATCTTGTTCCATTTGTTACAAATTTGAAAACTTCTAAGGCTATGTATGTCAAGCTAGTGAATTTGTATTTTGTAAGTACATCAGGACAAAATATGTCTTTGTGGAATATGTTATATAAAATGAAGAAATAAAAGGATGATGGACATGACATCCTTTCTGATGAATATCTCTCAATTAAGAGATCACTTACAGGGGCTTGGAGAAACAATTTATGATTCGAAAATGACCATCTTTGTATTAAATGTGTTTCCACCGGAATGGATCAACTTAACAACAAGAATCTACTCTAAGAAAGACTCAAATATTTTTGATGAGTTGTGCACTCAATGCATCTTGGAATAATATAGGAGCAAGCTAAACGGTTGAATTGGATCAGATGAATAGTCTCAAGCCTTTCTAGCTAGAGTCAAGAAGTTGAATAAGGGAAATTTGAGGAAGTCCAAGAAGAAACATATGTTCAAGGTTCAATTTTTTAATTATGGACACTTTAAGAGGGATTTTCCAAGCTAACAAAACAACAAAATAAAGGAAAGGAGTGAGGATCACATAGCTAAGGAGATAGGAGAACTTGAGAAGAATCCAAATAAAGAAGATGTGAAATATCTTTACTATTGAAGAAGGCACTTTGGTTGTCAGGTTCTCTAGGAAGATTAATCTTTCCTTTAGGATAATATGCATTGTTGTTTATATAAGTGTCTTGATTTTGCATAACATCGTAGAGAGAATCATGTGATACTAACATGGGTAGAGACTACTTGGTTAATTTGCTTTGTATTCTTTAAAATAAAAGAGAGATAGACCATTTTGAATATTGCTCATCCATACATAATCTAACATCATGTTGGAAGCATTCATCTTTCTTAAGTGGATCATTATGACAAGGATAATATACCTTCCATACTGTATGGAAAAAATACTCTTAAGGGGATGAAGAAATGCAATGGGTTAGGTTGCAGGTCCATTATGCAACACATAGATAGATGATGGAATAATAAGCATAAGGAATACATATCGAAAATGAATTTAGGCCCAAGATTCATGTGTGTATAATCGTGTAACATGCTTTATATGACTATATGATGTTTTAAAAGGAATAATTTGACTTACTCAAGGATGAAAAAAGAGTTAAGACTTTCTCTAAATTATGTAGAATAATTATTAACATCCAGTATAATATCTAGAATAAAAGTTCGCGCTTGGTAATAAAGTTTGATCCTTGGGCACCCTGATGTATGAAGGAATATTTGAGTGGAGATGATCCCTGAGGATGTTGATTATTAAACGAGAAGGTCATCATAATGAGTTAAGTCTAATTTAAATTATTTTTGGTCATCTGGTTATATTATTTTACTACCTAGAAGGATGTTGCGGGAATACATGATTACAGTTGAGGCAAGTTCAATTGTATAGATGAAATGTGTGAATAATATTGAGGAAGCTCAATATCTTATACCTGGAAACTATGACGTCAATATATTCTTATCTTAGGATTGAAAGGTAGTAATTGCAACGAGATAACCTGAAGGTCAAAAAGGGAGATCACTTTCATACAGAAGCTATGATCAGCTTGAAGTTGAGAGAGGCTAATTATAATGCCTTCATCTATGATATCAAGATGAAACTGATAAACAAGACCTAGATCTTATCTCAATATTGAAGAGTGAGGATGGCTCCATGATACCTTGGAAAGGATCAAGCAAGCTTGATACAAGAGATGTGAAGAAGAGAGAGAGCCATGTGGCTATGAAGAACAAGTAGTTGGTACTCTTTTGAAAACAAGATTTAAGGCTTGTGGGTTTGACTTCCCAGTTTAAAAGGAAGTGAGGAATATCCTTTGGTTTTGAGAGGGAGAAAAGGAATCTCCTCAAATAGGAGTAAGGATCTATTCTTTGATCAAAAAGAGAATATGGATTTCCTCTCTAGTTGAGAGTGAGTGATGTTGGACATCACACGTGCAGTCTCTTCTTCATGTGATAAAGAGAGAATGGTGTAGGATTGGATAAGCATATGTGGTTTCCTTGAGGATAAAGAATTCAAGAAAGGAAAGGTATTGACACTGTTTGAGGATGGGACAGGTATCCAAGACTGATATTCTTTGAGTATTTAGGAATGGAAACTCCAAGATAAGAATAGTCCTAAAAGAGCATACCTTGTGAACATTTGGATGGGGTATATGCCTTATAGAGGTAGTGAGGTATTCACATAAAGCCTCCCAGCATAATGCTCTCGAATAAAGTAGAGCTTGTCTAGTTAGGCATCAGAGACAATGTTGATCATAATGATGATGCTTACAGATGACTTATCAATCTGACTCTTCTTATGAGAACTCTTAAGTTTGAGAATGATGTTGTATTGGTTGTAAAATTATTAATACCTCACTAGTTAAGAGGGAGTGTTTGAAATTTTACTAGTTTTGGTCTTCGTAATTGTTGTACTCATTTCAATATGTATCTTATATAACAAACAAAAGAAGAAAAGAAAAAGTTATTATTTTAAAGCATGGGTTTCAAGTTCATTGTAGATGGTCTTCTAGGTGAAAGCATGTTATTCATGCTTCTAGGATTTGTTAGGTCATAGGATTTATTGTCATCAGTAAAAGAAGTCAAATTCATGTTTATAAGACCCTTATGGGAAAAATGGAATTGGAAAAATAATTTTTTTTAGTCTGGAAATTCCTAGAAACTCCAAAGTACAAGTCACCCTTGGCAACTTTATGTCAGCCTAAAGGAGGTAATTCGACCCCTTGGAAAGGCTATGTAAAGGAGAAATTCAACCTCATTTGACACTCACTCACATACAAGTTTGATCTCAAGAATAAAGTTCAATCTATAGGTGGGAAGCAAGAGAATAAGATAGTGAAGGTCTAGAAGAAGAAAGAAAGGACAAAAAATCTTGTTTTTGGTCTCTATCTCTCTCACACGTGTGAAGGATTAGGGTTTTTACACCTTCCAAGAAGGTTAAAATTACATGTCTGAGTTGCAGTAGGGCATGTTGCAGTATCAAGTAGTTGGGAGATCAAAATATTATGTTTTGACTTCATTAACCTTGAAAGGAGTTGTCTTGATCAAGGAAGACCTCTTAAAGAGCTAAGTTAGGGTTTCTGCAATAGCTACATGATTGAAGTTGTAGGCCGAAGTAGAAGTACTAAATTTAGGAAATTGATATTGTAGTTTGAAGCTATTTGGTGCTAGATCAAGGAAGGACCTGTAGGAAGGGATGACTTGGTACTTGGAGGAGGACTTAGTCTAGGGTTTGGGTCCTTGTTGTCTCATTTGAAGCAGATTCTATAAGAAGATAAAATAAATTCGGGTTTTCACCTTGGATAGGTTTTTCCCTAGCTGAAAACCTAATTTTTGTGTCCTTTGTTGCAACTATTTGTGTTCTTGATCTTTGTTTGATGAAAATATCTAAATAAAGAACACATGAAGACTAAAAAATTTCACAAGAAAATATTAAGGTTAAAGAAAATTGATTTAATAAGATGCCACTTTGAATTTTCCAATAGCTAGGGCCAAAGAGGTCTCACATTCTCCAATAAGAGGGTTTCTTGATTCTATCCCCAAGCCAATGAAGGACAAGGTCCTGAAAAGTGCCAAAGGCTCAACTACTTACCAACTCAATTTCAGGGTTAACGTTTAAATGGATGATGCTGAGATGTTGGTGGAAGGGCTTTGGTTGGTCGAACCAGGGGTCAAAAATTTTGCATTGATACCATGAAGGAATGGCTTAGTGTAGATATCTCCCCTGTGGTTTGGTCCCCTCTAGATATTTTTATGCTAGTAAAAGAATGGATCTAAATAAACTTTGGATCCCATGAGGAGGCTGGAAGTATTTCTCAATTGGTACAATATGGTCTATTGATTTAACCCCTTTCGCGTTCAAATTCTGGAACCCACTCTTCAACACTAGTCGGGAGTGGTGATGTGGTTCCCAATTAGGTTAGGTTGTCTAGCCTACGCTCCAACATGTGGAATGAAAAGAGCTTTAAGGATATTTGGAATAGCCTTGAGATTTTTTCAAAAGTAGACTACTCCTTCAAGGAAACTAAGGACATGTCAATGGCATTTATTCTGGTGAGTTTGGATCTACATAATAGCCTATACAAGGCCATCAACATTGGAAGAAGGGTGGAAAGGCTTCTGATGATTGACTGTGAAGGGGTCTCACTCAAGTGAATCAATTCCATAAATATGGGCATATGGTTTGATTCTGCAATACCCCCTTCAAAATAGGTTTATCGTAGGGAGGTAAGATGAAGATGAAGGTTTCTTCAAAGGTGGATGTGGGGGCTTGCTTGAAGGATAAGTGTTTGGTCTAAAATGTGGATGCAAATTAGAGTTTCACTTACTATCAACCCGGGTAAGTAAAACTTCGAGGAACATCCACCGTATGTGGACTTAGAGACAAACTAGACTAAGCTAGGTGAAGAAATGCCAAAGCTCTCCCTTACAGGAGGTTTTTCATTGGGATCTCCAACATCCACTTAGTCATTTAACAAAATTAAATCTAAAAATTAAAATACATTGTGATAAGTGTAAGAAATATTAAATCTCCCTTACAGGAGACTACTCATTAATATTTCTAATCATCTTAATCAACAAAACCTAATTCTGATTGATTGCATGAAATATTAAAGCTCTCTTACAAGAGACTATTCATGTATATCTCAAGAATATAAATCAGAAACTTAAACTAATGAAGTCAAACATTAAATAAAAAATCAGATCTGTTGAAGAAAACATTAATACTTTCTTATGAAAGGTCATTCGTTAATATTTCAAACATATGAACCTAATAATTTAATCTAATGAAATTCACAAACAAACATAAAATAAAACCCTACCAAAATAAAATTGTACTTGCTAGGCAATGGGGATCCTTCCAAGGATTCACAAGCACACCAAAAGAGAAGTCAAATGTAGAGGATCAAATAAGCTCCATTTTATTCATCATCAATTGCAAATTGCAATTACAACCATTACAATGATTCTCCAAATCTAACTTCTCATTACCAACCTATAAGATACTAATATTCTAAATTACAAATGAAGAGCTAAGTTCTAAAATTCTAAAAATTAAGATTACAAATGAAGATTAAGATTACAAATGAAGGAGATAACACTCCTATTTATACAAAAGATATGATAACAAACTCATAAATGTAGACCCACTATACCCTCCTTTGATCCACATATTTCTCAACCAATGGTGATACGTAACCCTATCCTCCATGAGGTCCATGATCTCTTCAAATTCGAATTTGAACATAGAGTGCCACATACAGATGCCTTGGAAGCTTCCTTTGTACCTATACATGTCAACAAACTCATTCTAATTGTTAGGTATAAGTATATGGATATTATTTTCTAAAGTTTAACCACAAATTCACTTAAAATACTAAGAATTAATAATGTTTTGGAAAACACAATGGTAACCCATTTAATGATGAAAGTGAAGTTGATGTGGTGACATGGTGGTGGAAGAGAGGTGAGAAAATGTGTGAATGGAGTGAAAGTGGATGTACTTTAAGGATAATTCTTAGGCCCAACATACCCCCAAACTGAAGGTATTGCATGTCCTCATGCAATCTATTACATTACTTTTGATACTTGAGCTTTGGCTTTAAACTTTGCATGATATCTTTTACTTAACTTTTGCAAAGTGTGTTTGTTGAATTGCAACTTAGTTGGTTCTTGTGTTTCAACTGTATTTTGTTTGTTGCATTCAAATTCAATATATGATCTTTGAATAATGATAATGTGATTTTTATTGCAAAGTATTTTTGTTGGAATGCATCATGGTTGGTTCTTGTGTAACAACCATGATTGTGTTGGCATCCAATTAACTTTTAAATATGTTTTACAAAGCCATTTTTATGCTCATGATGATGTAATAGTAAATATATTTTGAAAGTATGTGGGTTTTATAATGTAATATATGAATATGGAAAAATATGAAGTTGACAAAGTATGAATGTAAATGTACTCCTCCCCCAAACTAATGGTTTTGGCAATTTTATGAAATGAGGAAATGAAGTTTTTTTTCCAAAAATTATCATTCTAGCTTTCAAGGAATTAAATGGTTAAAAGTTAGAAAATATCATACCTCAACTTACCCTTTCAAAAATGGATGAGAACTGTGCATGTGTGGCTAAAAAATTTCTGATCATAGTCTTCTTTAGTTGGTTGTGAAAATGGTGGATGAAGTCGAAAAAGCGAATCCTTTATTGTTGTTGCATCGATTGCTAAATCTGTTGTTGGATCTTTAAATTTGTTGAATGTTTGGAATTTGCTGCTGAATGCGGCTAAAAATGTATAAGGCTTGGAAGGTATACAAAAATTAGAATTTACACCTCCCCTCAGCCTTATTTATTGACTTGTCCTCAAGTCATTTACATCAAAAACTGAAAAGTAGTGAGAGTAAATCTGCTTCCTCTGCTACAAAATGATTGGTCTTCTAGTCTTCAATGCTCTTTGGCACAATTCTTGTCATGTGAATAAATGTTTTGGTGTTGAAAATAATAAGAAATTGTTAACTTAGTGGCCATTGATGGATGCCACTAGTCAACACGAGATCTCCCATCTTTGATGTGGATGAGAGTCAAGATGTTCCGAACACATCTTTCTACGTATGAATGAATTTGTTGATGTCGGATACTTAGAAGATCCAACAAACAAGGGACATTTGATGTATTTCCTTGTTTATCGACATGATAGCTTGCCCTTAAGGCATGAAATCCTCAAGGTGTTTTAGGAAAATATTTAGACTCAAGGACTATGGACTCAATGATTTTCATAGAAGTAGGGTTTTATTCACAAACTGACAATGGGTGTGAAAGAGGAAAAAGGAAACTGACAATGGAAAGAGGAGCAAAAATCTTGTAAGTGAGCTACTTGCATTTATTTGTGGGTTAGGAATGTATAGCAGTTAATGAAGTGTATTTGGATAGTGACTCTTGCTGGGAAAAAGTGAATTATTGCATGCTTTGACAAGTGGTGGGATTTACAATTTTTCAAAAGTGGTCGAAAAATCTCAAGATTAACAAATAATATTTCTAGAATTTCTGCTGAAATAGCTTAGGTTGACCGGCGTTGACCAGCCACCTGTAGATGTTGATTTCAAGTGTGGATAGGTATTTCACCATCCTTGTACATTTAGGAACAACCATCAATCTTTCGAATTTTCTAATCTGTCATGCAACATATCAAACCATTAAACCATTGCAGGAATTTGCAAGAACTTGTAATTTTCTGGAAATTTGTTTTATGATCATGGACTTGTTCTTTATAATTTCTCATGAAATTAGTCTTTTGAAGGCCAATTGTCATCACAATTTAATCTCCTTAATGAGCAGTCGATCGTCTGAAACCTGCTAAAAAAACTTGGCAGAAAGAACATAAGTTTGTTCAAGAAGAGATGGTCATTTCCTTCCTAATTCTCACGCAAAAATTGTATGCCAAAATGAAATAGATTATGGAATATCAAAAGAATAATTTTAGTCCAATGCATGATGTTAATAATACTCTATTTTTAATAATAATAAAAAAAATAACCATGAAAAATAATCAACTCCTTGTTTGTGTTCGATGACTCATGGAATGTGCATGTAAAAAGTTTGGCATTGTAGATTTGTGGTGTCAAGAATCTCAACATGCTAACTCCTTTAATTCACCAATAGATGTTGTAATAACTCCTTTCAATGAATTGCTTGAAAGATCTCTTATTCAGAGGTATGAAAACACAGATAATCCTGTAAAAAGGCAGAGGTTCGAGATCCTTCTTTGCACTAAAAATAGAACCTTAAAGTTCATGTCTTGTTCATATGTTTGTGAGGAGAATTTTATAGTCCTAGTCACCATTGTAATGATGTCAAGCCTCCAAGAGAGTTTTTCACTAGTTCAAGATGGAAAACGTTTTTCATCATAGTAGTTTGCTAGAAAGGCATAGCAATTTTGAGACATCATTTTAAAACTCAATTTCTAGCCAAATAAAAACGAATTTCTAAAAAACAAAATGGTTTGCTCCAATTCTTAATCAATTGGAATATATGCGGGGTTCTATGGAGCCTTATTTGGGAAATTGTGTGTGAAGAAAAAAAAATCTAAACAGTTTGGCACATACTCACAGGCTGGCATTGCTACTAACTGTAAATCGAGGCTTGCCTTTGGTTCCCCATTCAGAGAAGAGATTTATGTTGCACAAAATGGCTAAGCTTTAAAGCTCATGCAATCCCCGAGCTTTATGCTATAATCTCGATTGTTGATGGATCAAACATCATACATAAACTCGTGACATTCCCTGCTAGAATCGGGATTATGAGCTGTCTTCCAAACATCATCCTTAGTATCATCTTCAATGTTCATTGAGTCATGCATTATATGTGCAACCTTTTTTTCATTTTTTGTAAACTAAGGTTACCTTTAAAATGTCTCATTCGTTTCAGTTCCATATTGGAAAACTCCAAGGCAAACCTTTTTAATGATAATCCTGCAGTTGATTGTGTTGATTTTGATTGTTTTAAGGTCTTCAGATTTGAGACATGTCTTTCTTGTGAAAAGTTCTCTTTTGATTTTATCCTTCTACCATCACTGTGCACTGATGATTGTGTTACATGTACATATGAACCTGCTTTATTCTCCAAAAGCTTTGACGCTGCAACACTCACAGATTTTTGAGAAATTAATGCTTTATCGATAGATAGCTGATCTGAGTCAGGTGGATCCTGTCATATTGAACTCTCAAAAAGACAAAAAAAACTTACCTCTTACTCACCTTGGCCCTTTTCTGAGGTAGGTGACTTTCTCAAGCCGATTGATGATGTAATTGAAGGTATAGGCAACGAATTTATTGTCAAACAATCACTTGGCCAAAAGAAATGTGCAAGTGAATTATGTGGAGCTATTAAATATGAATTAAATCCATGTTCTTGAGAGAACATGCAGATATATATGCAGATGATATATTAAGGGAGAGAGTATCATCCATACCTTTAGAAAATCAGAGGCACAACTTATTTATGCAAATGGACATATCATGTGCTGATTCTGAAAATGGTGTTGTTGCGACATTGAAGCCACTAATAAGAATCCTCGATCGGATTCAACAAACCATATCACAGATAGAACTAATATTTGTTCAACGGCGTCCAAGTCTTTTTAAAGCCACTCTTCAACAGGTGAGCTTTGAAAACCTAAAATGAGGAGATGGGGTCTTTCGCGTTACAAACATTGGGTGTGCCATGGAAATTAACACTTTGGCATTCCTTTCTAGAGATTCATTTTGTTGTGTCGACCTCCTGTTTGAATCGATATCTTCTCTAATTCATAGCTTCACAATATCTGCATGCAATCATCAAATCATCAAATTGCTCAAATCGTGCCACAAAATATGCATGTAATCATCAATTTGCTCAAATTGGAATATTGTTGTTGTAAGTTAGATAGATTTGTGCCATCACTTTTGTCCCTTGTAGATGAGGTAGTTGACACAATGTTATTTCACTTTCTACTGCTGCAGAGCGAAGAAGAAAGTTGGGGTACTTGGAAATGTGATTCTCCCTTGATTGCGATAGTTGTAATGGTGATTCTGAATGCCATTATTGTTTGGTGGAGTTTATGCTCAATGTGAAATGTGATAGTGATCAAACCCTAGGTGTTAGAGCTTAAATCTTGTGTCTTTTGATAAGAGAAAGAATCATGTTAGCGTTGTGCACTGTGTTTCCGATATGAATATAAATGTGAACCTTTGAAGTGTCCAAAAATTGAGGCTTCGTACGATAGCCAGGAATGCAGATGTTTACCATGTTGGAGTTTACCGAAGTGGTCAAGATGTGCAATTTATTCAGGAATTTAGAAATTAAAAACAAATCTTGAAAATGTTTATTCGTTACAGTGATTTGATCTTTGGTTACAGTGAAAACCATACCTCAACTACATTTTCCTTCACGCAATCACCAAAATAGGGTCCTGAAGAACCATGATTTCCTTTCAAACCATTAGGAATCCGAGGAAATTGTTTATGGGTTATTAAATTAATTTCGTTCCACAAACAACCCATGTCCCAGTTTTTTCAAATTCCCCTTGGTTCGATCAGAAACCATTTTTTAAAACTGAAGTTTTAACAAAGGTTGCGTTTGGATTGCCTGTAGGATAGATTTGTTTGGGAACCTTCTCATTCAAAGCGGCAGAACGAATGTGGAAGACTCAGTGGTCCATAATAGTATATATATCTATATATAGTTAGGCAAATCTAGGATCGTTTTGTTTCATTTGATGAAAAGTGTTTAATCTTAAGGCTTGATTCGTTGATTTACTTATTTCTACCTCTTGGTATTAAATGAATCCCGAGCACCTAAGCTTGGGGTTTTTCAAATCTAAGCATGGTACTAAACATTCAGGTGGTTTGAATGCAGTTGACAAGAATTACACTACACTCTCGGAGAACTAAGCCACGGCCAAACAGTGAAATCTCACCAAAATAGATCAAATCCCATGCATCCAGATGAGGAAATCAGAACTAAATCTCTATTGTATTTGGATGACCCTTTCTCCACTACATAATTCTTGAATAGATAAAGAAATGTTAAATAGTTTGTGTGGAAACAAGTTTTCATACAACCAATAAATCCAAAAAGAGAATAATCACCACATACGCAAATTGGAAATAAGGGGAATTATTCTAACCGTACTAAATTGGGACATTCATTTCACTTTGCTCATCTGTGTTTTTATTAGAATTCCAACTGAAGCGAACTAAAAAAAAAGACTCAAATCTTGGAGGGTTAGTTTCGCATAAGAGTATTCAGAGAGCCATTTCTTGTTAACCCAACATTCGCCATTGCCTTCCTTAAGGTAAACACTTTAATAACTCAATACGTAGAGAAGTTTTAACACATTGATCAAATCACTAATTAACTACAGATTTCATTTTTAAATTTGAAATCGAAAATAAATGATTTTTTCTAAATGTTTTCAATTTCTTATAATGTTATAGTTTTAATGATTTGTGAAAATTCCTAGCAAGAGATTTTCATTTAATTTTGAAAATAAATCAAGAGATTTTTTTATCTTCCTGATCGCTCGAAGCGCAGGAAGATAGCATATTAACCTATTGATTTGTTTTTTGCTTTTATTTTTGCAGGTTATCATGGATGAAGTCTCACATGAATTTATTCATGAGAAATGTTTATGATTTTTTTTTTTTGAAAACAAGGCTAAAATTAAACTTTACGAGATCTCATTTTAATTTTTTCTATTCTATTCTGCCTTTAACTTTAAATTTTTTTTTATTTCCTAGGTAAAATAATGTTTCCAGTGAATCCATCTACAGACTAAAAATTCAAAAATTCTTACATCTAGATTTAAATTTTTTACCTGATTATTTGCAAGTATGTGAGTAACCTGTCTTCTTCTTGGAGTTGGCGCAAGGTTATTTTGAAACCAATCTTCAATATTGTTCTTGCTCTCCAAGAAGTACCTGTTCAGCATTTTCAATTTTCTCATCCTTAGATGGATTAGTAAGAAATTGGGGGTTTAAAAACTGAATTTGAAACTAAGTACGAAAAAAATCAAAAAGCTCAAACTTGAACTCCATTATGAAGATCCTATTGTCACCGGGTTTCACAAGTTAGTCCATAAAACTAAATTGCAATAAAATAACTTCCTAAGTTTATCTCCAAATCATCCTCCCAGGCAACAGTGCCAAAATGTTTGATCTAAAATGTGGATGCAAAATAGAGTTTCATTTATTATCAACCCAGAGAAGTAAAACTTCGAGGAACATCCACTGTATGTGGACTTAGAGACAAACTAGACTAAGCTAGGTGAAGAAATCGCTGGTTTTTCATTGGGATCTCCAACATCCATTTAGTCATTTAACAAAATGAAATCTAAAAATTAAAAGACATTGTGATAAGTGTAAGAAATATTAATGAGCAGTCTCCTATAAGGGAGGTTTTTCATTAGTAATTTTGATTGATTGCATGAAATATTAAAGCTCTCTTACAAGAGACTATTCATGTATATCTCAAGAATATAAATCAAAAACTTAAACTAATGAAGTCAAACATTAAATAAAAAATCAGATCCGTTGAAGAAAACATTAATACTTTCTTATGAAAGATCATTCGTTAATATTTCAAACATATGAACCTAATAATTTAATCTAATGAAATTCACAAAAAAACATAAAATAAAACCCTACCAAAATAAAAGTGTACTTGCTAGGCAATGGGGATCCTTCCAAGGATTCACAAGCACACCAAAAGAGAAGTCAAATGTAGAGGATCAAATAAGCTTTGTTTTATTCATCATCAATTGCAAATTGCAATTACAACCATTACAATGATTCTCCAAATCTAACTTCTCATTACCAACCTATAAGATACTAAGATTCTAAATTACAAATGAAGGACTAGGTTCTAAAATTCTAAAATTAAGATTACAAATGAAGGAGATAACACTCCTATTTATACAAAAGCTATGATAACAAACTCATAAATGTAGACCCACTATACCCTCCTTTGATCCACATATTTCTCAACCAATGGTGACACATAACCCTATCCTCCATGATCTCCTCAAATTCGAATTTGAACATAGAGTGCCAAATATAGATGCCTTAGAAGCTTCCTTTTTACCTACACATGTCAACAAACTCATTCTAATTGTTAGGTATAAGTATATGGATATTATTTTCTAAAGTTTAACCACAAATTCACTTAAAAATACTAAGAATTAATAATGTTTTGGAAAACATAATGGTAACCCATTTAATGATGAAATTGAAGCTGATGTGGTGACATATTGGTGGAATAGAGGTGACAAAATGTTTGAATACAGTGAAAGTGGATGTATTTTAAGGATAATTCTTAGGCCCAACAATAGGAAGGTGACTTTGTTGGAGAAGGGAAAAAATATGGAGCGATCAAATGGAATATACATGTTAGAAGTAAGGCTACTAGTATATGAACCAACTATAGGTGTTGCGTTTCATCATCAGGTTTATGGTGGGATTTCATCCCCAGTAATGCTTACTCCAAGGTTTCTTGCAAATGACTTTGTTATTGGCAAAGGTGTTCCTTCTCGAGATCTTGGTGAGAAGTCCTCCCTAGCTATGCTTTCTCTATGTTCACTTCCACCCCTATCTAATGTCTCTTCTATATCATTATCCTTATCTTGTATATGTTTAGATCGGGGACTTGTTAATTGGGTGTTTGGAAGTTTTTATGTATTCTTCGATCTCTAGGTTTGTTCCGCCCTAGGTTCCTTACCATATCCCTTCCCCCCCTTTTATCCCTGAGAACATCCATCACTCTGGGCCATTCTAATTCCTATGGGGATCCTGATGTCAGTGAAATCCTTTATAATTTATGGTATAAATAGGTTTTCCCTATTGTTGAAGGCCAATATAGTGGTATTTTCCAAATCATTCTCTCCTCCCTGTGCTCTAAATCTCACGTGCAGAAATCCATTCTAGCTAGAACCAATTAAAAAGATAGAGAAGAGATGGTTCTTGGTAGACTATTAACTATTATTCGGGTGCCTAAAGCAATGTTTGCCTAGGGTATGGTTTCCTCATGAAATTCTTATCATTAAAGTATAGAGGGCTAGCAAGTCCCTCAAAAAAACTTGCACTCAAGAGATTTATTCAGGTAGAGGTCTCCAATAGTATTTTCTTCTAGAAAACTCTGGGTTTTAGGGAGGTTATTTCTAAATTATTGGAATCGTTGGTTGTGTTAGCGCTTGAAATTTCACCTCAGGCTGAAAAAGGCAAACCTCAAGGCAACATCAAACCATTTAGCCTCGTAGCTAGCCCTACGGGGCGGGAGAAGGCTCTCTCCGGTCAATCTCGGTAAAATATTCAATGGATGAGATGACCAATAGGGTAACATTGATTTTAGGCTAGTAAACTGATCAAAAGGGTTGATTTGGGGTTTTTAGAGTTTTTGGTGGCAAATTGAGGGGATGGCAATTTTGGGTGCGGGGATTAGACACAGTTTCTGCAGGGGGTTCTTTGGGGCGAGGTAGGAGACAGTATTGATGCCTTTGATTGAGGTGGATGATTAGGAATGACAGGTGAGGAGTTAAGGAGAGCAAACAATAACTTTGAATTCTCCTTAAACAGTAGAAAACATTGAAATTAAACGAACTTAAAAGCAGAGCATGACAATCATGAATTCTTACTTTAACACTTCGTTTGTTTAATGTGCAGAAGGAAAAGAAAGGAAATGATTCACATAACACACTTACAGGTACATAGAGAAACACACCATCAATACATGTAACCAAAAGAATCCCAAAAAGGACTGCAAAACCCTGGTCTTCCTTAGCCAAAAATTGCAGAGATACAGTGAAATAATACAATGATAGTTTCTCCCTCAAGAGTCCAACCATGAAAATGAGTATGAAAGTACATAATATAGATTATCTAACCTCTTCCTCTTCCCTTTCCTCTAGGGGTTGAGCTCATCCTTCTAAGAGCTGTTTCAACCAATTCTAAACTGAGCACTAAAATCTATGCAGTCAAAACAACTTGCCTCTATAAACTAGGAAACCAATTCATTCATTTAATTTTCACCCTTTTCATGAATGAATCTTCTAGAAGAGTTACATAAGGGTAAAAGTGTCTAAAAAGTACCATAATTACATCAAAGAGAATCATCATTCACCTCAAAAAGTCAAACTGAGTGAAATCTGCATTTTTTGGGCTGTACAGTGCATTTCTGGACAATTCTGCCTGACGGGTCGTGCCCCCCTGCTTGACGGGTCGCGCCCCTTTGGAACCATGTTTGGGGCACTTGCAAGTGGCCCAATTGAGCAAAACTGGGATTTTTGAAAAGGTCTGTGAGTCTACTTTCCAACCCAACTGGAATTTTTTAATTTGGAGTTCATTTTCCCTGTCAAAAACCAATTCTCCCAAGACAACGTTCTGCAGTTCAAAAAAGTGGCAGAAAATCAACTTTTGCATGTTTTTTGACTTTCTGGAGGCCAAAAACTTCACAAAATCTCAAGTCCATCCATGAGAATATGTAACTTTGCATGAAAAATATGGAAATGCTGAGTTTTTGTCAAATGGAGTTGCCATGATGAAGGGTCTCACGGGGGGTGAGACCCGTTAATGGGAAAAACCTGTGTTTGGCACAAAAAATTCACAAATGACAAAATTTTCTCCAAGTTTCTTGAAATTTGGGCTGCGAGTCCCCAATCAAGTACCATGCTCATTCAAAGAGGCTTTGGCCAAAATTTGGAGTGGATCGGGCGTTTTCCTTCGTTTTTGTGCTTTGGCCAACCGTCCTTGGAGCACCTTCGTTCTCACCGGTATTTTTGACATTTCTTTAAAAAAAAATGACACTTGTGCAAAAAGTGAAGGAGGTTTTTCTT
>APFE030753261.1:57249-86844 GCA_000404065.3 Pinus taeda
CTATATTTTCCAAAACTAGCTGCTCATGGGCAAGGGAGGAGGCTTATAAAGGAGAAGGAGTCTCCTTGAATAGGTAAAGGATGAGCTTTCCCCCAAGATAAGTGGATGGTCAGTCGAACAGACGTGCCAGAGAAAGGATGGCGACCTCAACAATGCTAACAACCAAGTCTGGAGGGATCTGGAAGGCTGGTTGTTAGAACAACTTCGCCCAAACAGGATCAATGCGGGTGAGACACTGAGCTGGCACACTGGCATCGCAGATCAGCTATAGAGGAGGTCTGGTCAGCACTCAACAGGGCAAACGGACGGTGCGCTGTCCATAAAATGGGACCAACACGGATAACACGTGTGCTTCCGCGCTGGCAGCGCAACAGTAACACTAACCTCCGCCTGTCAGTGTGGTTATTTAATTAACAGACGTGATGATTCATTTAACTTAGGCAAAGAGGGTTTTTTAGCCATTTTGAGGAGCATGAGCATAGGTGGATGTGGTTTCACAACACAGTAGGGAGACTGGCATGATGGCAGTGACATTTTACTGTGTAACAATCCCCATTTTGATGTTCATTTCCATGAAAACCCAAAATATCTTGTTGTCACGGATCCTGTTCACGTCTGTCATGGCCCAAAGTGAAGTGTAATTTGCGGCCTCGGGCAGATCCCTGTCAATTGTGGGAAACTGACTATCCTCCGGTGATTCCCCTGCCACAAGAACTATGGACATCAGAAGCCATGCATAGTGGAACATTTTTCCTTGTTCCTGGGCCTCGCAGAAATTTTCCGGGAACTCTTTACATAAGAACTCAGACTAGTAGAACTAGACCCCCTCCACACAATGCTCAGCAAGTTCCACCACCAGCGCAGGTACCTCGTCTGCACGGCACTTGTGCATAACTTTACTTGCCAGTATATGAGTTTCCACTTTAACTACTTAGTTTTTGATGCTGGATATGGCATAGCCCCCTTTTCTTCTTCTCTAGCTTGTATTTCTTCTTCATGGCCTCCGCTATGGCCAAGTCACTACTCTTTCCCTCCGAGATGTCTGTGGGGTCCTCTCCTTTGCATGGGAGCCAAACAATGCGGTGGATTAAGTGGTTCGTGATGGGGATGGGCTCCTCCAGTGATAAACACCCACCATACACCAGGTAGAGCAGCTGCCTGATGATGAATATTGTTATTGGGGTAAGGTGGAAATGCGGCACCCAAAGCAGGTTTAATAACCCTGCATTTTCCACTCCGTGTAACCACTTTCGCGGCTCTAATTCGATAACCCCCACCACAGTGTTCTGCTTGGGCTTCATGACTATGAGGTCTCTAGATGAGGGAACTTCTTGTGGTTAGCAAGATCCCAATATTCAAATTTCAAGTTAGGCACCCACCCCAGGTGCATGCCCTCAAAGATGATGTCGTCTGGGAGCAGCAGAGTATGGAGAGATCTCTTGCTCTCGTCGGGATCCTTCGGCACTTTTGCCTTCCCCTTCCATGAAGGGATATAGGCGGGTAGCTTTGTTGGAGGGTATGTAGGCTCAGTTTATTCCTTCATGCATTCGTCCTCATCTTATTCGATTATAAGGTCCTCCAAGTCTTCCTCCTCCTCATCGGTTTCCAGGTTAACTGCTTTCCCTTTCTCCTTAATGGTTAACCTAGTGTGCAACAAGTTTCAAGGGGACACACATATAGGAATCATCGTCTATTTGTCTTTCTTTGGCCTCAACATGCATGGTGATTTAGGGATTTCTGCCACAATCTTCGTGTGTTCAGGGCCATCCCACATAGTTAGGGCCTACATGACCTCTTCAGTGGTCATCTCTGCAATTTGCCTAACTTCTTGTGACACTACCATCTTGTTGGTCTGGAAATCTTTCATCACGTAATCAGGGGCTCAATCAATGCTCAACACAGGGCAACCAGATCTCATCTCAGAATACACGGGGCATACAACAGCTCAATTCACAAATGACCAAGTGTTGTTTGCTAGGTAGCCCTTTGTAATTTATAGCACCTTTTGAATTTTAATTCGACTGCTCCCCCCAAATCTGGTTCATTAATGCTCCCTTGGTGGCAGATGTTCCCAAATCTTGCCCATAAAGCACATCTTAAATGCCTTCCACCCTCTCCCTTTGGTCTCAAGTCGAGCATCACATCATGAATAGTGACTCTAACAGTCACTTTCCAACCAACTTGTGCGGCACCGCAATCCCCCTTGCACAGTCGCCGACCTTGTGACACTTTGCTTCTGCACAAAGCTCCACCATTACGTAGCTCCCAGCTAGAGTAGTTTATAGCCCTACACCTCCTTTCAACTACTTGGAGTGCTAAGACTGTACTTCCCATGACTAGTTAGGTGGCTGCGCCACTTATATAGGGTTTCATCTGATCATCCATCACCTTTCCTAGAAAATACCCACCTTTTATTGTTACTAGCTGCATCACGTACTTTATCATTGGCATTGTGCCACCATGGTTGATCCGTTTAGTAATATGCAGTCCAATCCAAGGCATCAGGCTGACCAATTCTTGGTGATAGTCCCCAAATTTGTCAATGTGATCGTGCGCACCTTGTTTTATCACCCTAGGTTCTTTATTGAGAAAATCCTTCTTGATCCTGTCCCCAAGCTTCTTGGCTTCTACTTCTAGTAGAGCACTTTTCTCCCTTAATCGCACCCTATCATTCATAAGTTGCCTAATACCACCTTGTTGGATTTCTTCGTCGGGTCCCAAGCATTCTACTTCTTTTAGCTGATCCCTTCTTCCAAGGCTCCGCAAACCATCATATCTACTGGTGCTGCTATGCGCAGACCATGTATTTTATATTCTATGGGGATTACAACATTTGCTCCAGACTCTAGCCTCAAAGGCACTTGCTCTATCAGTTTCTTAAACAGTTCCCTATAATCCCATAGTACTGTAGGTACGCGTAGGTCCCAATCACTTCATTGCGCATTGCGTACTTTGGTTAGCACTTCGCATACTTTGTCAAAGTTTTCCGCATGGATAAGTTTCTACCCACCTGCTCTTTCCATACTTTGTTGTTCCAACCTGAGAGGTCGTTCACGCAATTGCCTCCCGCACATGCTTACTGATCGTGTTTCTTAACACAGAGTCTATATGCATCTGCACAGGTTTTGTAACATATGCCTGCACCCATATGGAAAGGTGTGCGTGTGGATTGTTCCTTCCAGCCTTTTTGTCTGTGAATCGCATCTGAGGCTTCCCAAACCATATGCGCATCATTCTTCTGCATTCGAGCCAGTCCCCAAAGCCTTTTTGGTGTGTACCACACCACCTCGCAGGCGTAGCGTGCATTACCCATTTCAAAGCTTCGAAACGGTGCTGTTTTGGCACCTCTCAAATCTATTCAGGAAGTCGTCTACCTCACTTAACCCATCATACGTAGGTAGAACCCTTACCTCTATTGATATGTAATTCAGCGATCTCATCATCATGTTACAATTCAGCGTGGTTACCTCATGTAACCAACTCTACCATCATTCTATCTCCTCGTCATAATCCAATGTGCAGGAGCTCTCATGCTCCCATGAGATTCGTCCATATGCGGTTGGATTTACCTACTCTTGCTCTCGCGCGATTATCTTGTAGATGTAGTCCAAGTCATCATCGCTTTCATAGTCATAGACTGGCTCTGTGTAGCACGGTCCTTCTATAGGGTCCAAATGTACAACTACACGCAGAGAATTTTTCTCAAAAATAATCTTGCGCTTCTTCAGATTTATCACCCCATTCATGTTAATGGCCCAATCTATTCCTAATAGCATAGGGTAGGGATTGTTGTCATCCACAATCTCTATCACTTCAAAGTCTACTAGTGCGCTTGCTCCTTCGATATCCACTGTGATTCCTTGCAATCTTCTCATAGGTAGGATCTTTTGCTGGTTCGCCATTCATAGTTGGATAGGAGACCATTGCAATGTAGGCATTCCTATGTGCTCCCATGTTTGCTTCGAAAGAATGTTCATGTCCGATCCTAGGTCTAGAATCACTTGGTCCATCTCATATTCTCCAATATGTGTAATCAATCTCATCTCCCTTCCCGTCCTCATCGTGTGCTTTCCGAGCTTCCGGAGTATGTGCAGTTCTCCTGGCGTCGTCCAACGCATCTATTTATGAGTTCCCATTGCCCCTTTGTAGCCTTATTGTTGCACGAAAGCTTCATGCATGTTTCCAGGAACATTGTGAGCATCGATGGGTCCATTTCCAACTCCGGTCTGTCTTTTCTTCCTGAAGTGGAGGCATCAGTGAGGCTCTTCCTGGCTTCCATGAAGGTTTCCTTAGCGTGCTCCAAATCAAAGTCTGGTTCTTTCATTAGAGCCTTGCGAACCCAATTACTCTCTTTAGGCTACTTTCCTTTGTCATCCCCTGTCATAATTCCATTTCAAAGCACAATATTCAAATTAGGGTCTTCCTCGCTTGGCTCATGCCTCATCATTTTCAGGTTTTGAGTTGGGGGAGGTTGGAGCACTCCTTTATCATGTGGCCGCACTATTAGAGTGGGACAATCATCCATCTCATGATGAAACAATGTACAACACAAGCATGATGGATGCATTAGATTCATACAATCGCGAGCATAATGTCCTAGCCCTTTGCAATTGTAACATATCAGCTATCTGCGGTCTGTTCCAAGTCCTCCTCCACCTCAACCTCAACCGTGCCCTTGAAATCCGGTTCGCACCATCCCTGCATTCTGCTCAAGGGGTCGCGTTTTGGCCTAAACTCTATAGGTAGGAGTCCTATCCATCATCAACTCATAACTTCTACAGGTGCACTCATCATGTCCCACTGATCTACATAAATTACAGAACAACTGTTGTGAATTCTGTGTGTACTTCTGCAACAGATGGCAGTTGCCTGTAGCATGCTTTCCTCCTATTTGACAAATTACACACCAAAATGCAGGCATTGCACTAGGTCCTACTTGTGCCTCTAGTCTAAATAGCATTGGTCCTCATCCCACAAGGTAATTCACAAACATCGGGCAGTGGTCCCTGTCATGTCCTTGACCCTTACACTTTCCGCACCATACCTCGTCGCCCACTTCTGGGTGAGCTATCCTATATTGTTTCAGACTCTACATCTCAAGGCACAAGTTTTTCAATAGCACGTCAATTTGTTGAAATCCGAGGTTGTGATCCTGTATTGGGGTCTCGTACAGTCTCATTGCGATCTCCAAGGCGTCAGCCTGAGTTGTTAGCCTCTGTTGTGATAGCGCGTTCCTTAGATGTGGCGTTAACAATGCTACAAACCATTCGCGATGTTGTCCATCTGTCAACGTCATGTTAGCTTGGTGAATTGTGCACTTCAGTCTCTGTTCCAACTCCTAAGGCGTCTCGCTTGGTAGCATTGTGATTTCCTTGAACCCAATGATCGACTACACTTTTGACTTTGTGTTGAGGGATTTTATCCCCTAGGGCTTTTGGGTGGAACCCTAGTAGACTGAAAGTTGTCTGAACAAAGAGACATGCACATACACAGCCATTATGCTAGCAAAAGCTAATTCTAAGGTAATAATGACGTACCTCAGGTCCTACATTCAGGTAGTTCCTCAAGGGTCCAAACTCTTCTTCACGTGCCTTTCGCTCCTTTGCCCTGAGCAACCTCTGCAAGCTCAAAGCTGAGCCTCCTTCTGGATGCGTCCCACGTCAAGCCTCTAGCATATTTCCTTCCAATACTCACTCCAAGATGCCATAACTAAGGGATGAACATCAAATCACAAGGAAACAAGGGTTTCCTGTACAAATGGGGGAAGTGCAGAAGGCACAAGGGTCTTCAGACCTGATCAGGGGAAATCTCAGTATAATAACCTTTCTCTCTCTTCTCTCCTCCCTTAGGCCTTCCCTTTGGTGTCTTTTTATACCAATTCCAAAGTAGTTTTTTAGTTAAGAATTGGTTGGGAACAGTTGAGGCCACGGGCACTAACAGGTGATCAGCAGGTAAAACCCGCGATCTCCGCCCGAAAATAAGGAGTTTTATATTTTTTTAAGTGTTTTAATACATATACGCGGGTTGGGTATGTATGAACCCGCGTATACACGCGTCTAACTCAGGGCAATGTCGCGTACAGGGAATAAAACACTGTTTTTTAGATTTTGGACCAGGTCTGGAAGGAGGGGTTGCCCTAGGCCATGAATGCAGCATCACAAACCATAATAGTGAGATTTGGAGCTATAACATTCATGGGATGAATGAAGAAGTAGCATAGTTTTATTTTATGGGATCAAGGAAACCATGGAAACCATGGTCGTCGAGTACGAATCAAGGTATGCCTCAAGACCCGTCTCAATATTTTAATAATATGAATTTTGGTCAATAGTATGTACCTTTTTCCCCCTCTTAGCTGCAGTCTTACCAGTATGCAATGCCCTGGAAACCCTGGTATCCTCAATCTGGTCTAAATTCTTCATGATCCTAGATTTGGCATGGACCTCCTCCTCCTCCTTCAGGATAATTCTCCCAACCTATGCTGCAACAGCAACTACAGCTACCTACTAATTACGCCCACCAGTAATCCTCCTCTTCATCCTCAATTTCATATCCAACCAAATCCGAATCCAAATAAAAGAGGGGATCAACAGGTTGAGTCACTCAACCTCCCTACACATCGTATTGCCATTATAAAATGTAATGAATTAAATCTTCAATCTGGTCGAGTGGTCAATATTCAGACTTCACATATAATTGTTGAGAATACCGATGATGAAGTCTCAGAACCAAAACAAAGAACGATGGGGGAAGAGCCAGCTAAGATTCCTATAAAGCAACAAACCCCTTCACAGACTACTACTGCTAGAGGGTGTCAGACTGGTCCACCCTATCCTGAAAGACTATCTTTGAGCAAACAAAGTCCTTATCCTGAATTTGACATTTTGGGAGAATTACAAAATTTATTCGTTAAAATTTCGTTACTTCTGGCTATGAAGGACGTACCAATTTATTCTAAGGAAATTAAATAATATTGCTCTAAGAAACCTGGTAGAAAACCAAAGGACCCACTTACTATTCATGTCATGGAAAATTATCAGATGTAATGTTGCGGAAATCTATACCTATCAAATACGAGGATCCTGGGAATCTAATTCTGACAATGCAGATTAATGGGGTGGATATCCCAAATGTACTGGTAGATTTTGGGGTAGTGATTAATGTTATAACATCTGCAACCGTGATGACCTTGGGTCTGCGGAACCTTAAACCAACTCCCACCATCCTAGAATTGGAAGATTGGTCTACTATTAGACTGGTAGGGAAGCTCGAAGATATCACTATTTCGGTAGACTCATGGCAATTCCCTGTTGACATTCTGGTTTTACATACCCAATCCCATGTCGGTGGGCACCCTTTGATTTTATGAATACCTTGGCTCGCAACCGTAGATGCTTACATTGGGTGACAATCTGGAAACGTGGTAATATCTAATGGGAAGTTACAAAGAACCTTATCCTGTACCCCCTTGCAGAACCAAGTTCATTAAATAAACCTCGATTTACCTTGATTCAAAAGTATCTATCTGCCAAAGATCCTGAATCTAAAGATGAATAAATTGGATCCATCCTTATCATCAACGAGGCTCTCTGTTTTAAAGATGAAATGGAGGACAATGCCATTAGCACCTTTCTTAAAAATCCCAACTCCACTTCTGATTCAGCCCATCAGCTGTTAGAAATTGACATGAGCTGCAATGTTTAGGAAGAAATTGAACCCGAAACATAAATAGAAAACATTCGTGAAATTGTACCTCATAATAGTGTTCCTATAGAAATTGAACCACGAAAAACATTGAATATTAATCTTGACCTTTCACACTCCCAATACGAACAGCTGCTAAAAGTCCTTCAGGAGCATAAATAATATTTTGCTTGGGAGTATACCGATATGAAAGGAACCTGTTGATTTATGTACTCATCATATATACATTAAAGAGGAATGTCGACCTATTAGGTAGCCACAAAGAAGAATGAATCCTTCCTTAAAAAACATTTTCAAAGATGAATTGTAGAAGCTATTAGATGTGGGTTTTGTTTATCTGATATCAAACAGTCAATGGGTTTCCCCACTAGTCATTGTTCCTAAGAAGAATGGCAAGTGGCAGATCTGCGTTGATTATAGGGAACTAAACAAAGCAACTCAAAAAGATCATTTTCCCTCACCCTTTACTGACCAAGTCCTTGATACATTATCCGAGAAGGAGTTTTTCACCTTTTTGGATGGATTTAGAGGATACAATAAATCCTGAGCATCAGGACAAAACTACCTTCACATGCCCTTGGGGAACCTTTTCCTACCGAGTCCTTCCATTTGGCCTCTATAATGCACTTGCTACCTTTCAAAGGGAAATATTAGGAATTTTCTATGATCTAGTTAATGACAATGTTGAGATCTAAATGGACAACTTTACCACATAAGGGGATTCCTTTACAGAAGCTTTGAAAAACTTAGATAAATTACTTGAAAGATGCAAGCAAGCACATGTTTCTCTAAGTATATTCAAATTCCATCTGATGACGAAGGAAGGGATAGTGCTGGGACACTTGCTTTCAGCTGCACGAATTTGGGTTAATCATGCAAAGGTAGAGTAATTTTAAAATTTCCTACGCCTAAGAAACTGACACAGGTACATAGCTTTATTGGTTATGTTAGATATTATAGGTGTTTCATAGAAAAAAATCTGAAATAGCATTCCCACTTTTTCAAATGTTGCCTAAAGATGCAGAATTTGTGTGGACAAATGAATGTGAAGCAAATTTTGTTGAAATCAAAGAACTAGTCTGCAAGGCTCCGATATTACGTTGTCTATATTGGAAGCTCCCATTACACATCTCTATTGATGCTTCTCAAACAGAAATAGGGGCATTTTTGGGGTAGCAGGAGGACAAGAAGGCGTAAGTAATTTACTATGTCAGCAAGGATTTGACCACTAATGAATTAAATTACACGGTAACTTAAAAGGAGTTCTTGATTGTCATTTACGTTGTTAATAAATTTTGGCATTACATCACAGGGTATCCTACTTTCGTGCACACTGATCATGCCATTATCAGGTATCTTATGAACAAGCCAATAACCCTTGGTCGTGTTACAAGATGGTTGTTGTTAATTCAAGAATTTGATATTACCATTGTAGACAAACCAGTGAAAGATAACATAGTCATAGATTTTTTGTCTAGGATGGATACTAGTGATGAAGGTACACCTGTAGAGGATAGTTTTCCAGATGAACATATTTTTGCAACTTACTCACACTTCGTGGTATGCAGATATTATTAACTTTCTTACTAAAAGGAAAGGTGCCCCAACACTTGTCTTATAGAGAACAACAAAGGATTATCCATCACAGTGCTCATTATTCATGGATAGAAGGATATCTCTTCTACACAGGATCTGACCAGAAAATCTGGCACTACATAAGTGGAGATGACATCTATGATGTTCTAAGAGCTGCTCATGATGTCCCCTACAAGGGACACTTTACAGACAAATTGACACATAAGGTGTTGCAAATGGGATACTATTGGCCTTCTATTTTTTGTGATGCAAGGAAATATGTTAGAGGATGCGATAGTTGCTAGTAGATGGGTCATCCTGGTTGAGAAGATGAAATTTCATTATAGCCTCAAATAGCTCTTAAGGCCTTTGAAAAATGGGCTATTGATTTCGTCAAGCCATTTAATCCACATTCACAATAGAAAGTTCACATTTTGGTTTGCACGGATTGTGTAAAAAAGTGGGTAGAGGCCAAGGTTGTTGTGAAAGCAATAGAACAGGTTGTCTCAAACTTTTTATTTGAAGAAATTCTTTCACAGTATGGAGCTCCAAGAGAGATAGTTTTAGATGGAGGGACACAGTTTACATCACATCTGATAGCATGACTCATGAAGAAATATGGAATCAATCATAGGGTAACATCTCCATATCACCCTCAGGTGAATGGTCAAGTTGAAAGCACAAATAAGTTACTAAAAAATATTCTTACAAAGACTATAGCAAACCATCGCCAGAATTAGATTGAAAAACTTCCTAAGGCACTGTGGGCGTATAGGAAAAAATGGCAGAACACAACAGGGTTTTCACCATATGAGCGTCTATGGGAAATCCCTTTGTTTCCAGTGGAATTCAAAATTAAGATTCTCATGACAACCCTTGAAGTAGGTTTAGATATTTTAGAAGCCCAAAAACACCGGCTACAACATTTGAATGATTTGGATGAAATTCATTTGGTAGTTGTCCAAAATACTGCTGCAATCCAGCAGCAGTGAACTAAATGACACAATAAATTCATTAAGAAAAAGGTGCTTCAAAGAGGGGATTGGGCATTACTCTATGATTCTGGGTTCAAGGATTTTAAGGGAAAAATCTGCTCCAGGTGGATGGGACCATATGAAGCCGATACAGTGTTCGATAATGGGACTATTAGACTTATCACAATTGATGAGGAACATACTCCTTTGATCGTGAATGGACATTTCCTCATATTATATCACTGTCCAGCTTCAAGAGACTCTTTTATCAAATATCTCTCTGATAACTCTAGTTTTCTAGTTATTAGTGCAGGGAATTCCTCCTCTACACCCCTGAATTTTATGTATATATATATAAACAAATAAATAATGTTGTTACTACTCTATCAATATTTTTCTTACTGGTACCTCACTATTGTTGTTACTCCTTTGGTGTTGTTACTCTGATGATGGCAATTTCTTCTAAGTACTTCACTGGTGTTGTTACTCCTCCGTTGTTATTACTCTGGTCATGGTAATTTTGACTAAGTACTTCACTCGTGTTGTTACTCCTCTGGTGTTTTTACTCCCTCGGTGTTGTTACTCCTCTAGTGTCGTTACTCCTCTGGTGTTGTTACTCCTCTAATGTTTTTACTCCCCCTGTGTTGTTACTCTTCTGGTGTCATTACTCCTCTAGTGTTGTTACTCCTCCAGTGTTGTTACTCCATGGTGATGATGATTTCATCTAAGTATCCCGGTGTTGTTACTCCATCGCAATTTTGACTAAGTGTTCACGTGGTGTTGTTACTCCTCGGGTGTTGTTACTCCCTCGGGTGTTGTTACTCCCCCACTATTGTTACTCTGTCAAGGTAAGTCACCCATGTATGTCCCTGATCGACTGTGTGGATTTTATTAATTATTCATGTGACATGACTCGACATGATGCAAATGTTCATCCCTTAGTTGGGGGGAGGTACTATAATGATGACTCCTTATTATTTTTATTAAACCTTGTGCTAAGCGCATCCACTCAGGATTCTCCACCATACTTTGCATGATGCCCATATGCATTGAGATTTGAAGTTAGTAATGTTGTACTAATGAATGGTCCTTTCCAATGCTATGAAATAATTACCATTATTAACTTCCATTATTATCCATTATCTATCATGATTTTTACCATATTTCATCATTATCCATCCAGTTTTCACTCTCACTGCACCTCATCCCTATCACAGCTCTCATTGCAAATCTACCTACCGGTGCTCCTTCCCGACGGTCTGTTGTTACTCCAATGTGTTTTTATAGGCCATTGTAGAATGGATGGACAAGTTGTGAAACACGAACTAGATAATACAGAGTAGGTTCGATGCAATGCAGATGTTTGGCAAGTTTTCTTGGATGCAGGGTAGCATGTGTATTTGATAGGCTACAGGGATTTGATGAAGCCATCATAGTAGAATTTGCGTTAAACATGGAAGGAAACCAATCTAGAGTCTATGGATTGGATATCTCTATCATGGAGCAAGCGATTTCAATTGCTAGTGGATTATAGCGAAGAGGTCATAAATGTTTCTCGAAAGTCTCCTCTGTCAGAGTTTCCAGAATTGTTTTTACAATTTGGGGAGACAACAATCCAGAAAGGAAGAGGGTATTGTTGTAAATCACTACCATATCCATGAGGTGAGGTGGTGTATTTTGTAATGAGGTATGTTACCTGCAAAGGTCGTTTCTCTACATTATTTAAGTATCATTTCAAACTCCTTGCATTCCTTCAGTTTCAGCATGCACAAGTTCATGCTTTGGACATACCATAGTTCCTATGGAGCAACCTCCACTTAAAGGTGCAATCTACTCGGTGGTCTCGACAACCATTAGTGGTTCTTGCAAATCATGGCTTGGTGAGATTATTGGCGGTGCATGCTCTATCTCAAACCTGTGTGGCTTGGTCACAATTCACTGAGTTGGCGGAGGAAGAACTTGCCAGTGTGCTACCTACAAGGGAAGAGGAAGAAGATGTAGAAATGGAAGAAGAGGCCACATACGATGTTGTTCCAGCATCGCATGTTGGCCCAACAAAGATCAATACAATGGAGATAGAAGAGAGTGCAGTAGACACTGCTCCACAAGAACCAGCGTCAACTAGCAATCTAGGAGAAAAATCACCACCCTTGGGTGTGGTTATAGGTGGTGCTGACACACAAGAGCTAGCATCACCTGTCTAAACAATTAAAGAACTCTTGGTTGATAATTTAGGTGGTGTTGTTACACAAGAACCAGCACCACCTGTCCAAGCAATTGAATAATTCCTGGTCAGAAATGTAGGTGGCGCTGACACACAAGAACCATCACCACTTGTTCAAACAGTTGAAGAACCTATGATTGAAAACGTAGGTGATGTTATCACACAATAACCAGCACCACCTATTCAATTGAGTGTGGAACCTTTGGAGGAAACAGGGGCCGCAGTCGACCACTCTACAAGAGACAGTATTGGTTGTTGGGCAGAAGGACAACTTGAAAGAAGCACAAGCAGGAAGAGAAAATGGGAACATAGAACGTCTGGTGGATATAGAAGAAGAGGAAGGAGGGCATGCGTTAGCAAGCATTAAGAGAACGAAAATTGATGAAATCATTACTCATTCTCCTTTTCTTGCACCTTTTCCAAGAGGGGAAAGGAAAACTTGTTCCTCTAGACACATGGAGGAAGAAGAAGCTTCTCCTCCAATCCTGAAATTTGTTGGTAAAGATAAGGGCACCATTACCGACAAGGTTATTCAAAAACCATTGTTTATTGGTGAAAGAATTGAGAAAATTGAAGGGTTAGAGGTCGACACTACCACATAAGAACCAGTGTCGCCGAAGGACAAAATGAAGAAGCTTTGACCAGTATTACTCTTACAGAAATTGTTCCTGGGCAGATGGAGGAAGATGTAGCTGAACAAACTAACCCACAAGGGCTAGGAACTGCTTCTGAGAAGATGGAGGTAGATGCAGCCGAACAGACTAACCTGCAAGGGCTGGAAACTATTCCTGAGCCAATGGAGGAAGACGTTGCCGATCAGACTAACCTGTAAGGGTTAGAAACTACTCCTGACCATATGGAGGAGATTGTTATAGATAAGACTAACCTGAAAGGGTTAGAAACTATTCCATAGAAAATGGAAAAGGATGTTGTGGAAAAAACTAACCCATAAGGGTTAGGGACCATTCCTACATAGGTGGAAGGGGATGTTCGAGAAACAAAGCAATTACAAGAGAAGAGTGCCAAAGACACTACCACACAAGACCGTGTAGTGAATCCAAAAGTGCAGAGGGAAGATGTAGAGGTCTTGAGACCTCAAGAAGGAGATGGTGGGACTGTTCCCCGAGTTGAGAAACAAACGGAAGAAATCAGAGTAAAACAAGAGCTAATTGATGATTTTTTCAACGTCAACCCCCCTGGCCTTGGACCAACTGTGAAGCCTGTGGAATAAATTGTTGTGAAGAAATATTTTATCGAGCAATGTGTGAGAAGGAGACCCCCCCCCCCCCCCATTAAGGATCTATATTAGGCACAATTCAGAGAAAATATGTAGTTGAAAATGGAGATCATGTAATTGAGGAAACGAATGCGACGCCTATAAAGAAAAGTGAGAAACCATAAGAGAAACATTATGGAGCCTCGGCTTGAAACTGTTTAAGTGGCAACATAGACAGAATAAAAGCCAACGACTTCTGTAGCTACATAGACAGAGTCATTTTTTCATATGATTAAGGCACAAGAGTTTGTCATGTCTGCAGAGATTCAGAAGTGGCAAGCTACATCATCTCGCTTTCAATGAGGGTATATTCCATTAGAGGCACACCAGGAAGGGATAAGGAAAAATTTCGAGCAAGCTACGAAAACAGTCTCTAGTTACATAGAATAGATAGAAAAGGAAAAGCAGAAGTAGCAAAAGCAAATTTAAGGGCTAAAAGAATAGGTGAAGCTACTAAAGTCCGATAAGGAATAGATGCTTACCTTGGCTCAGCAAGTAATGGATTATCGTCCCCATACTCATAGATACACCTTGTTCCTCTATGAACAATATCTATTATTTTGTTTAGAAAGCATCCACTAGGAGCTTAGTCATGATATGGAAGATTCAATGCAGTTTTTACGCATCATGAAATGCCACAATATTTTGGATCAACATTTGATGTGCAAGTTGTACATGCATGACTACTTCCTAGGAAATGATCAATCATTTAACCCAGTGCCATATGTAGGAGATATTCAACTCAAAGTATTTACCTCCTACACTATCAACTAGGTTAAATGGAAAAAGGATTTTGATACGTTTGAATAAAATCAAGCAAATAGGCCACTTGTCATCAAGATGGAGAATTGTCAGTCTATGAATGTTTATAACAGAGATGAAACCCTCTTGGGGATCAAAGGATAGAAAGAAGAGATGTTTGAAACTCAGCAATGGTGTGTTAATATATGCACAAAATAGGTATTCACTTGTCAGGAGGAGGCCTGAGACAACTTCCAGAAAAGGTGGATGCTCTCGTCATTAGCTGTCAGGATATGTGAGCCTTTTGAGGCCCCCAATTTTGCTTGAGCTCTAAACAAGGTACCTCGGTATATTGCATGCATGCCGCTTCATTGGGTCAAATGGATGGGTTTGAGGTTTCGATTTCCCATCATCTAGTTTCTAGATGATTAGTACACTCCATCTTACGAGGTAAGCGAGGATTGGTGGAAAGAATTCATCCAAACAGATGGGTATAAGCCTCCAGGGATAGAGATGTCTGCAAATATGATCTTGTACAGCTTCACATTAATCATATTAGCTCTAAACTAGACTCGTGTAGGTGATGAACTGCGTGAGGACATGTAGTAAGGCCAGTTGGGGGGAGATGTTGATGGCTAGATTTTCATACTTTTACTCACCCTTTTTACCCTATTTTTTATCCACTTCTCATTAATAGTGTTTAATCAATATCTTAAATTGCACATTTATACCTCTCATCATGTCTTCATGGATTACTAGTCAAAGAAGCATAGTCATAGGGAATTATTACCTAAGCGACTTGCTAATTCAGTTATTTCTGTAGATTTAAAGGGAGAATGACTAAGACCGTGATTCACTGAATGACGTTATCAAACTGGTAGTGTTATTCTTAAATGTTGGTTGTAACAGTGAATCAACCCTTCGATTAACACACTACTATATTTTAACCTTATGTTTCATTCTGAAAACCACCATGTAATTAAGGGTAGATAGTGTCATAATTCTAGGAGTTGTGCCATTGACAATTTGTATAAAGTAGAGTTGCAGGTTGTGAAAGCTAACATTGTTAAGAGTCGTTAAGGTTGTAGGAGAATACTCTAACTTTGAGTCTATAACAACATGATTGTAATATTTCTTTTATTAATGACAAGTTGATCTTCTGAGCATATCATGATTCTACGATCTCGCCACAACCCTAATCAGGGAGTTGGGCCCACTTTCCTGACCAGGTGTTGCTAGATTAGATGTGTGTTAGGTTTATTTCTGTGAGTTTATTATTGTTGTGAATGTTTATCAGTGCGTTGTTGTGAGTCTTTATTGTTGTTATAGTTATTACTTGTTGTTACTCTTATTGTTGTTATAGTATTGCTTGCGGTTACACATTGATGAATTTATACGTAATGTTCATTGCCGGGTAGGGAAACTATGGCCTGCACATACAATGCACAATAGCCTTGAAATAACTGGAAAAACCTCGAGTTGACAATTAAATGTGGATTGGGTAAATTGCATGATTCATACTTGGACACCAACACATTTTACAAGCAAGATTTTAGCAATGTCTTTCAAATTTCCAATAATAATGGAACCTTTTACTATTAAGAATAGAGAAACTTCACAGATATTTGATCAATTGCTAGCTTGTTTCAATTTAGAATATGATGAAGCATGTCACTGTGATCCTCATCATATCATTTCAACAAAAATAAAGAAGTTAAGAAGGGTTGAATATAAACATTAGGGTAGTTCATAAATGGAAAGGCTAGCAAGAAAGTTGTAATGGTTAACTGTTGAAAATGTTGATCAAAATAAATTGGGAAATGAAGAAAACTTCTCCAAGAAATCAGAAGGAATTTCGAAGCAAGGACAAGTAGAGACGGAAATAGTTACCCTGGCCAAGCTTGAAAAAGGAGTTAAAAGGCCATTTACTAAGGATATGATGCAGATAGATGAAGAAGATGTCACTGAGGAAGAAAGGAGAAAGAGGTCAAAAGGTTCCCAAGGAAAAGACTTGATGCTTGTAACTAATAAGTCAAAGGGCATAGCTTCTAATATTTAGCACAATAGTTTTTTTTGCGGGAGGAGGATAGGAGAGTTCAGGAAGACTGGTGCCGAAGATGAACCCTACAGCTGCCGTCACCTCATTGCCCTTGGCCGCTGCTTGGCCTCGGCTCTCTGCCGATGAAGAGGAAGTTCAAATCCAGAACAGAAGGCCAGAGTATTCCATATCTGATATGCAGGCAATGAGCGGAGAATCAGAGCCGAAGACGAACCCTAGCTGCGAAGCTGCCGCCGCCGTCGCCTCCTTGTCCTCGGCCGCCGCTTGGCCTCTGCTCGGCCATGCCGCTGAAAGGGAAGCTCGATTTAGTTATGGAAGGTCGGGTTATTTCTCAATCACTGATACCCAGGTCCTCCAATACTCATTGATATCTCCCCGCCTTCTCATTTTTCTCGCCTTCGGTTCTGAGGCAGCAAGAACTTGGACCCTTGTAGCTGCATCTCGCCCCCATCGGATTGTAGATGCATGGGCTCAAGATGAAAATGCAGAACTTGATCTCGTTTCTCCTCAGATGGAAGCTCTCGAGAAGAAATACGCTGTGTTAGAAGGTTGCTCATTTCTATTAGTACCTTCTCTGTCCCCCCAGAATAGCCGATTCTTTGTTCATGACTTTCAGAATTTTTTAAGCTTCTTGGATCTACCTAGAGGAAACATCTGGAAGCTCTGTAGGATGGTATGCAACGATCGATTCAGGGATCTGTGGACTTTCTCCTCTTCTCCTTTCAAACCTCTACGGCAAGTTCAGAAGGAGAAGGCCCTCCAAAGCTCCTGCCTCATCTCGTCTCGAATTTGCAAAGAAGAACAGAACCTTGATCTCTCTGCCACATTCCAGATCCAGATCAGGCTCCTCTCTGGCAAAACTCTGCTACAATGGGTGGGCTCGACGGATCTTGTGCAGGACCTCAAACATGCTCTGCATCCCAAGTTTGGGATACCCTTTGCAGCTTAACGACTTCTCCACAAAGGTAAACAACTTGAGGATCATCTCCCCCTGTCTTTTTACAGCATTAAGAGAAATTCATCCGTTACTTTTACCCTTCATTTGAGAGGAGGAGTTGTAGGACAGTCATCCTCATCTAAAGCGTCTTCTTACAAAGACGCAGTCCATGCTCAAATGCCTAAGAAATCAGTTCCAACAACTCAAGGTCCCAAGCCTTTTCTGGTGGAAAAGCTGGAGGAAACCCCCTCCATTGAAATCATGCATCCATCGTTGGATGAGCAAACCCAAAAGTTTGCAGATCATGCCATCATTTGCAGGTTCAATGGGCTATGGCCACGCACAGCAGACCTCTACCAATGGCTCCACTCTACCTGGACCAACAACTGCAAGGTGTTGTTTTTCTCAAAGGGCTTCTTCATTGTAGTGTTCGCTTTTGAAGAGGATTACCAAAAGGCTTTAACTACAGGCCCATGGTTCTGGGGCTCAGCAGGTTTATTCCACACCCCTTGGTTCCCAGATTTCGATCCTGCTACAGCAACCATCACCAAGCTCCCTATCTGGGTCAGACTTCCAAATCTCCCAGCACACCTTTGGCATTTTGTTGTATTCCAAGGGATTGGCAGCTCTCTAGGCCGCCTGCTAGACACAGATGTCTCTAGAGGGGAATTAGGCCTATACACCTTTGCTAGAATCTGTGTAGAAATAGATATGAGTAAAGGTCTCCCTGAACAGATCAATCTCAAAGTTGGAGATTTTCACTGGACTCGGACCTTGGATTATGAGAACACAGCCTTTCGCTGCCGAAACTGGCATCACACAGGGCACCTTTAGAGTTCCTCTCCCTCGATGGATGCCCAAAAGAAGAAAGTCAACCCCAAACAAAAATCCAAGCACTGGTAGCCTCACGTTTCTCCCCCCATGGATGACTTTGATTTCAGTTCGGATGAAGAGGAAAAGGATGCGGAAGGAATGGAAGCAAAGTCGTCACAGGATCCGCCCTCGATGGATCCTAAGGATTTGACTGTCCCTCCAACCTCACAAAAAAGAAATCATGAATCCTCCACCTCGGACTCAGACAAGGAATCCTCCCCATCAGCACCGCTTAGCTTGCAAATAATCTCGGTTCAACAGAGTCCTCCGGAGTGGGTCAAAGTTGGTAAAAAGAAAGGGAAAAAATGTTGAATAGCTGATTCTACACATGTTGGGTAGAATCCGCTGTTCTGTTCTTGCTCCTCTGTTCTTCTTGTTTCTTCTTGCTCAGTTCAGCTCTCTTCTCTTCTTCTTAGGGGTCGAGGTGGATAGCCTATCCTTTCCGGCAGCCTATGCTCTTGGTTGTAACTACTTATTGTACCATATTGTTCTCTTAATAGAATTAGTTTTACTCAGAAAGAAAAAAAAAAAAAAAAAAAAAAAAAAAAAAAAAAAAAAAAAAAAAAAAAAAAAAAAAAAAAAAAAAAAAAAAGGGTCAAAGGGCATATCTTCTGTAAGAGAGCCTATTATTCAAATTCATGAGTAGTATTCAAAAAAATTTAAGGTTGTTTAGTCAATAGATAGTGGACCTATATCAATTGAAAATCCTATCATAGCCTATTACAGTGAAATCAAATAATAAGGTTACCAAGATAGATAGGAGAAATTTGAACAACCTAAAAGCAAAGATCCTCCTAAAGGAAGTAAATCTTGTGAAGGAGTTAAGATCACTCAGTTCAAATTGAATATGAACCAGTTTAATATTGTTGATAAAATTATTTTTTTCAAACAAGCAGGTCATCTCATTTGTGTATATTTGCTTAATGAGTTTACCACAAAAGAAAAATTACAGACAATTGTGAAGAAATTGAAGAATCAATTGAAGATAAAGAAGGCATGAAACAAAGCTTTGCTAGTGGGAAAAGATTAATTACAAACAAATATTATGGAACTTGATGATGATTATGCAAGTAATGTTGAAGTTTCAAATTTACTAGTAGCAAAAGAGACAACAATCCAAGTCCCAAATAAAATCTCGAAATGCCACATGATTCTTGTCCTCAAACTCCAGAACTTCTTACAATACTTCAGGAAAACAAGGACTTGGAAAAATAATTACAATATGCTAAAGGAACCATTGGAGTCTTAAGAAATCAAACTGAAGAGTTATATCAAGAAGTTTAATCACTTTCAAAATTACAGTTTGAACATCTCTCAGGGGTTGATCTTGATATTGCATTATCCAAAGAATAGGGAAACTTGACAATTAAAGATATGGAGTGCACAAAATTAAAGGAGGAATTGACTAAATTAGAGAAAGATAATGAATAGAAAACAAAGGCCCTTGAGGAAGCTTTGGCTAAATATAAATAATTAAAGGCAAGATTAATGTCAATGAATCTCAGTTTTATTGATACTAAATATGTTATTCGAAGCCTTCTTGTTGTGGAACTTAAAAAATTAAAGGATTATTTTTCACGCGTTGAAGATAAAAACAATTGGCAAATTATTGTTTGACTCAGTCTTCCATTTTTCACAAGGATCTAGGAGACAAGCCTATGAAATCCATAAATACTATAAGATTTATTAACACAATGACTAAATCTCAATTGGTTTTTTCAGTAATACAGGACAGGGCCGACCTTGTCTTTCAAGTTAGAAAGTATATTGTGAAAGATGGATTAATAAAGGACATGATAGGAAAAGAAAATTATGTTTTAAGTAGAGTATAAGGTTTTAAATATATCTTCGAGGATCTTTTTGTGTAGGGCCTACCAAGCTTCTAGAATGATCAAGGAGTGTTTATCCTAGATGAAAAGTTTTAGGTCAAGTTTCAAGAAAAGAGTAATGACACATTGCAATTTAATCATAATTCTTCTAATCTAACAGGTCAAAACCATTTCAACCTTTTTGAATAAGATTTTAATATTCTTAATCAAACAAGAAGAGTCATCAATGATCTGCCATTGATCTCTTATGTTTTTCACACATAATTGGATACTATGTATACAGAGATCATATCAGCATCTTTCCCATCAACAACCATCTAGCAGAGCATAAATTCATTCAACGAGAAATGGATTGAGTTGCGGGAATGTTCTACTTCAATTGATTGTGAATCATAGATAATCTCAGGATTTTTGCAACAAATTGCAACCTTTATCTTATTTTATTGCTAATGCTGGGAGTTTCCCCAAATATTATAGAACTGAATATTTTGTAAATTTTGTATAAATTCACTCATCACGATGAGGAAAAGGTTGGGATTTTGAGAAAATAAATATTATTGTGTGTATGTAAACACTTTTTTTCTGAGATTAATTAAAGTTTGTCAAAATCAGAAGTACTTGAGCAATTGAAACCAAATATTCATGTGTTCATATTTTCTAGTATGTGTTCTTTAATGATTGTTTCCTTTCAATATTTCATTTGATGTGTTATCTTCAGTGTTTGGATGTAAGCAATGGATTCAGAATTCATATTTGATGCTTTGTTTTCATCACAATCTATGTTCATAAAAAATGAATGAAAGAAGCATTCAAGTAATCCTATTTTTTTGCCAATAATTCATGCCATATCTTGAACACTTTAATAATATTGAAATAGGTAATTTGCATTGACACAAATAATACTAAAGAATTTAAAAGTTTACTCCATAAGGATTATCATTTTTTAAACATGGAGTACAAATAATTTTGAAAATTTAGACGTCTTGGTCACTAACATCATTGTCGATAATAATGTCATCCAATGTATCATTGTCAATGTTCATATGATCTTTCAAGTAGTTAATATTATCATCATCCTCATCTTGACCTACATCATCTTCATCATCATCTAAATATGAATATAGATCCATATTGTTATCATATGTATTTGGCTCATCATTTCTATACCATCCATATTGTTATCTTCCATAATATCATCTAACTTTGTATTGTTGTCTTCGTGTGCCTGAACATAACCATCTTCAACATCATCATGGATGAAAATTTCTTCGATGTTCTCTAATCCCTCTCTCATTTCTTTGGCCATATTTTTTGTTGAGTATCCACTAATGCATCATCAAATACATGCCTTAATCTTGGATCATAATGTATGACAAATATCCATTTCGGGTCCAGAATATCTTCATAGAAAAACACCTACACATGAACGAGTACATACGTATATTAGAAATATGTTATAACAATTTTGATTAATAAACAATGTATATATTCACAATAAACAATGTATTAATATATTATTGATCACTATTGCTTCTTTGAGTTAAAAAAATACCTTCTCACAATGAATTAGTAGAACATAAAGCTCATTATCCTTCGGTAGGAACTTTGAGGAATCTATAGAACATAATCCACTATGGGTATCATGTCTTCGTGTCCTCTCAAATGCTTCATACCATCTACATTTAAAAATACAACATTTAAAAGAGTGGTAATCCAACTCAATAATTTCTTGTGTTTTCCCAACATATTTTAGATTCCCTTCAATAATATTCTTATCTTTTGAGCTTGATCAACTGCATTACTTGAATTCAACCATGATGCCACAATCAAAGGATCGTCTCTTTACATCTACACATTCTACACGATAATGTTGACCATATGCCCACATTGTTGGATATTTCTTTTCCTGTGAAAGACCAATTATTTCAGTGAAAATAAATATAATGATGAATATTAAAATAGTGAATAGTGTCAAAAATGTAAGGAAACAACATTCTATAAAATTCCAACTGTAGCTTTATTTCACATCCTCTAGACATGTTGATTTCATCTTATGTTATGTTTGAATCTATACCTACATCTTCTGTTTGATTTTGAATTTGTTCAGTAACCCATTCTAGTGTGCAATATTTTCCCCATTCCCCTTGCAGATCAATAGGAAATGGGTTATTCCTTGGGTTCGATTTCTTAGTTATCTCCTTTCTTATAACACTTCTTCAATATTTTTATCATACAAATCAATCCATTTGTTCATAAAGTACATGTGGTACAAAATCAATTTGTTGAGTGTAGCACTTTCGTCTACACCTATTACATGTCAACATGTTTATTTCAAACTCCAAAGCTCGTGTTGTTAATTTGACAAATAAATTATAGAGTAATTAATGATGGCAATAAAAACAGCCATAATGATCATGAGTTTACTTACTAATTTCTACTTGAACACCATTAGATTTTGGTTTTTCTCCATCAATAATATCTAATGCTCGTTCTTCATCCCAGAAGCGTGGCCCATCTTCAAAACCCTTACCAAGGAATTCACATAGGAAGAAAAAGGCTCCATTTAATGCATACCCTTCAGCCATGTAACCCTCTGGATGTGCCTTTTTTTGGGCATATCTTTTTAGAGTTTTCATATACCTCTCAAAGAAAAACATCCACCTCGTCGACTTTGTTGGGTCGTGAAAAAGGTATGTTTTTCCTCCTCATTTACTTGATTAATCATATGGTTTTCATGATTTTACTCTCGTTGTGAGCACATTCTCGAAGAAAGACCATGAAAAGAAAATAAAAAGTAGTGTTGAAAAAATGACATGCTTTTAGTATTAAAAGCCTAAGTTTTCTCTTGTTTATGTGTAGGATGACTGGATTAGACAACTATTGTTCCTTTTGGATAAGGCAACAGTGCCATGAAAGGAGGAGTTCATTGTTACAGATGTGTGGACCATGCTAAAGGTGGAGGAAAAATATGGGATTGATGCGGAAATCCAATTATTTAGCCAAGCAATCCTAAGGATCTTCTGATCCTGAGGATAAGCTCTGATTTTGCTAGCATTTCATAGAAGATATATAACGCTAGTAAATCAGAAAGAAAAGTAACTTTTGTAATCATTGTGCAATTCTAGCAAGACTGTGAATGTCGATTGAACCTTAAGGATTGAAGTAATTTTGTAATTCCTTTTTGACAGTTAATGAAAAACTTGAGGTTTCACATTAAATCCACGTATTGAGTTTCTATAGAAGTTTCTGCTAGAGGCTTTGGACCCAGTCACGGGAACACTTACTACTTATTTGTATTATGATTTTTACTTTCTACTGTCAAGATTTGCACTGTTGGTCCTTCTACAGGTTGAGTTAGAGTAAATCTTATAGCTCGGTTAATATTGTTTTTAGATTTGTATATGATTGTTGTTTCCTCTTAGTATATGCTTTCTGCAATTACTTCTAGCTTTGAATGTTCCTCATGATTAGCATGATTTGAATAGTTTTCTTTAACGTGTGGATTTGATTATTCAAGTTGAATTCCTCTTTTGCATTAGGATATTCGATTAAGATATTTGGTTGAAAGTAGTTTTCAAATGATTTATCTTTCCGATTTCAAATTATAGAATAATTCTTGTTATGCATTTTTAAGATTTAATGAGTTGTTAAGCAATTGTTTATTTCTGCAATGATTAGTTAAGAGTAAATACCTGCATTCCAATCTATGATTGTTATGGCACAAATGGTGCTTACAACCTTGAAATAGAAAGACGAATCCCAGGTTGACATATTAATGTACGATCAAGATTTATTTATAAAGTCATCTTAGTGCACCAATAGACACGACACCTGTCAATTCAATGTCATAGACTAGGTGTATAAGTAAATGGACATGTAGCTCTATGAAACTTGTAGGGAGCTCCTCCTCAAATTCACATACATTTTTTGCAATTTCCTTCTTCCATTTTGGCAATTCACATTCATGGATCTCCTTGGATGTCACCCACCTAATATAATAATAGTAAATTACTATGAACCTTTAGGCAAAAAATAAAATGCAATACAATATCTCTATGTCTCTCACACATGAACATTCCATACCACATACCTTGCAAATGTTGACAATCGAATTATGGGATTCTTCATGTCAAAGATAAGACATGAATCCCCCCTAATTGTGAATGGCATGATATGTTTTCAAACACATATCAAAGGTCATTAGTTATTTTTGTCACGGAATAGAATATCATAACATATTTAGTACCTAATCAATTTTACCAATAAATGTTAAATGATGATATATAATACCTTCATAAAATTATGAAAATCACGTGTTTTAAATCTTGTGATATGTCCATCAACTGTAAAATCTTTATCTAATGATGACCTATAGCCAGTAGGTGTCCTTATATAATTTATGAAATTTTTTAGTTGGTATAGCTCTTTATTTTTCAAAATCCATGGAGCTTCTGCATATTTTTCATTTTGCCTATTTGGCCACAATTTTTTTCTATCAAATTTGGTACATGAAAGAGCAATATCTCTCCTTAAAGACAAGGTGTCCTTCTCTTTTCCTAGTATATGTCACAATATTGAATCTGGGACATTTTTTAAGATGTGAATAGGATCTAATAGGTGAGATATTAATATATCCTTCTAGTATGTGAGCTCATAAAATATGCATTTCATTTTCATCCCTTTTGGCATCTTAATTACAACTGGTTTTGGTTCTTCAATAGAATCACCCCCCTCAAAAAAATCCCGCCAAGATTTATTCAGCATCTTCATACTTCTTAAGCCAATGAATTTAACCCATAATCATAGGAGGGCCTTTATTTTCAAAATTTCCATGAAACTGATTCTTATGGCAGTTTCTAAACCTATGATCTGGTGGTAGAAAAACCTTATTGTTTTCATAAATAAATTTATGTAGATATTTATAATACCACCCTTGAAATTGTTCTGCACATCTTGGACATGGAAATATCCTCTTTATTTGAAGCCCTGCAATTGTTAGAAATTAATTAACGGAGCATGAAATACACAAAATATTGTAGAAACACAAATAAAGAAATGCATAGAACAAGAGAGACACAGATAAGCCCCAAGGGTTAGCTCAACTGGTTGATTCCCTGTTGTTAAGTACCTTTCCAATCAGGAGATCACACTGTCAATTCTCCTCAACACCCTTGTGGTTAGGCCCTGCTAGTCTGGCCGATAGGCTTTAAAAGTTTCCCTTCGCGGTTGATCTACCCAGACTTTCCTATGGGAAAAAAGAGACACAAATATATGTGGTTCACCCAATTTGGGCTACCTCCACGCAAAAACAACCATTCCTTCCTTTTATATTATCCAACAAAATGAATAGATACAACCTATAGCAGATCCGTTGTAATTTCCTCTTCAATCTCACACAATCTCCCCCTCTTTCTTGCTTAGAATAATAATGATCACCCGCAATACAATTCCCTCATATAAACCAAGGGATTTCCTTCTAGGGAAAAAAACCTTAAACATAACTTCTATCATCAGATCATCTACCTAATGAATAGCCCAGATTGACTATGAAATTACAATATTTTACAAGGAAATGTTTTCATATATTTTTATCTTCCGAGGCAGTTCCCCCGAACCCCAACCAGGGGGGATACAAAACTTCAATCACCCCCCCTAAACCCCCAAGAAGAAATAGTGGGGGGGGATCCCCCCCACCCCATCGGGGATTGGGATCCAACTACAGCTAAAACAAGACCTCTGAATTAGGAATATACAGACTCCACTTCCAACAATCTCCCACTTGGAGACTGATTATATCAACTCCATCGCCACTTCACTTGTTGGACAATGCTTCCACTTTGGACCTGGATTTTTCTCATCTTCATTGGGGATGTCGGAGACCTGGGGTCCTGTAGCCCAATCAGATCCGTTGGCTGACTATTTCTTGAACAAGATAATATCAGGAAAACTTATTGATATAAACATGCTGAAATCCATACCTACCTGGAGGAATAAGAGAGTGGGGGAGGTCAAAATAGCAAAGAGATTAGACTGCTTCCTAATAAAAGAGGAAATGGATTCTAGGATTCCTTTCTTCATACATTGGGTGGGGATATGTGGGGATTTGAATCACCTACCTATCTTTCTACAAATGAAAGGACCTAATAAAAATATGGGGACTCCCTTCAAATTCAACCCGACTTGGCTCAAAGATACCTCTTATGGCAATCTTGTTAATGCTACCTGGAGACCGTCAGTCGATGTACATGGGTACTCATAGGCACATTCTTTTATGGAAAAATTAAAGAGAATGAAGAATAAAATGATAGAATGGGAAAAATCTAAAAGGATAAAGGGGGAGTTCAACTTAAGTAGGATAGGGGAAGAACTAGATCTTTTGGAAAGTCCGAAAATGGATGGATATGAGACAGAAGAAAAGAGGGAGAAGATTAAGCAACTGGAGACTGAAAGAAGGAAAATCCTAAATAATAGAGAAGAATAGTGGAGACAAAAAAGCAAAGGTATTTGGTTAGCAGTTGGGGATGAGAATTCAAAATTCTTCCAAAATTATGCAAAAGGAAGGAAAAACACAAACACAATTTAGGGGATAAAAACACCAAAAGAGGGCATGGCAAACAATTTTGGTTGTTATCACTAAAAAATGATCACTTGTCCATTTCTAACTAGGTGGATGGAAATACACCATGTAGATTTATTTCACTGTGGAAAATAATTTAGTAAACCACTTTTATTAAATTATTTTTTGATTTAAATCAAAAAACCCTATGAGAATAAATAGATAAATCATTATTTATTTAATTTTCTCAAGGAATAATTATTAAATCGTTATTTAATAATTATTCCTTTTCACATTTAACTAAATTCCTTAGGAATATTTAAATAAATCATTATTTATTTGAATTTTCTTATCTATGTTATGAGAATATTTATTAAATCACTATTTAATAATTATTTTGATTTCACACCTTTCTAGTTTCTCGTGAAATAATTAATAAATCATTTTATTTGTTAATTATTTCTAAATAAAGGAATTTAACCATTTTAATATCCTTTTCTCTCTCCAATAAATATAATAAAGTATTCCAAGTAGTTAGATCAGAATTTGGTCAATAATATTTTATTATTCTCCATTTTCGAGATTAACTCCATACTTTTCTATATAAAGGAGGGTTTTCCATCCATTCTTGACCATGATCATTATCATCATCAACATTATCGTCATTTTATTGAGCTCCCATTTGAGTTATTCATCTTTTTTTGGGTTTTTTCACACGGTTGAGAGAGGGAATTCTATTTATGAAGCATCAAGGATATCAAAGGACCCATCCCACAAAAGGGGACTTATAGATCAATATGTAAATCTCTTTCACCGAGTGTTATCAATAAAGAGGAATTCATTTAAAATTGTCTTTCAAATTGGGTTATTATTTTGGATACATTATTTTGTTGCTATTTGTTTTGGATCTTATTTTCTTTTACTGCAGATTTCCCATTTGTATTGCAGATCTAGAAAGATAGAAACCATCAAATTGTTGTTAGGGTCACTTGTCACCTAGTGACTTAAGTGAGGATTTTTTGTACACATTCCAGGAATTTTCACACTAATATTGATGACCTAGCCTCTCTGGGAAGGAATCACTTTAAAAATTAATTCAAAGCTCCTGATGTAGTCTTGATTGCAGAAGTGATCTATTTTGCCCAAATTTTCCCTCCTTATGTGGAGCAGGAGGAAAATGATATTCTTATGACGTCTGTGTCAAAAGGGGTAGTGGAAGGGGTCCTAAAAAGTATGCAGAGAGATGAGAGTCCAGGCCCAGAAGGGTGGACAGTGGAATTCTTCCAGCACTTTTTTATCTACTTAGGGATGAACTAACAGTGATGGTGGACGATTCTAGGGTAAATGGAGAGATATATTGTTGGCATTATGGCACAGTTTTGGAGCTATGGCACAAGTGTTGTCCTTGATGGCAACTCTCTTTGGTAATAGATCTCAGTTCAGGCAATCAGAAAGTAGAAAAAGACATATACGCAGGTTCATCTAGACGAAGGTGCGTATACACGTGGGTTATACATTATAAAAGTGCATATATGTTGGGGATCATTCTTTTGGTCCATGGCAGTTAGATCTTGGAACTTGAGCCTATGTTTTGGACCATGACGTCTCGTCAGATGTGTTGATCCCTAGTTTTGGGTTCATGGTATTAAAATATTATGGTTTTGGACCATGGTATTGGGGAAGGCCTAAGGCTATAAAAGAGGAAGGAGATCTTGTGACAAATCACCATCTGGATTATTATTGAAGATCTGATAAAGTGCTAGAGCTGGTATATTGGGTGGTGATGCAGATCTGGATCTGAAGGAAGGAAGAACCTTAGCCCAATAGGAAGGATAAGTTCTATTCATGGGTCATAATCTTTAAGCCTGAATGACAATATCTTTATATGATTTTGATCTGCTAGATGTGGCACTTGTTTGATCTATAAGTCTGATAATTTGGGTTAATTAGTGATTGAATATATGGAAGAGTGTGTTTCCCTTTATAGATATGTACGCAGGTTCAGTGAAGCGAAGGCACGTATACACGCAATTTAGGTGAATTTAAGGCGCGTATATGCAGGTTGTTCCATACGCAGATGCGTATGCACGCAAGTTGCAGTCTGTTGAAATTGCGTATATGCTTTAAGTTGTGATCTAGTTGTTTCTGCTCATTACTGTTGTGTTCTGGGTTCTGTTGTGTGGTTTCTGGTACTGTGTTTTGGGTACAGCTGGCAGAGAAGTATCTACTTGATTTCAGATCTAGTTAGTGAAAAGGAGTTTGGTTGATGAAGAATTGATGATTGTTTGATGTTCATGGATCCAGTCTGAAAATTGATGAAATGTGGTCCCTGGAGGAAGAAAGAGAAGGTTGTAGCCTTCTGTAGGCCAGCACCTACGTACTAGTATCTTGGCTAGTGCAAGAGCAAAGGGGATTGTAGCTCCCTTCCAGGAGAGCCTGGAAAACGAGAGAGGGTTGTAGCTCTCTGCAGGTTGCAGCGTGCATACTGGTAAAAAGACTGCACCAATATATTGTAAAAGAAGTTTCTAATTGAAAAGAAGATAAAGACGAATTGCAGCAGGTGGTTTTCACCCACATTGGGTTTCCACCTTATATCTTGTGTTCTTATGTGCGACTATTTCTCTGCTCTGTTTTACTGTCTTTGGTTATTGTTATTTGATTCTACATCATAGATTAACAATCATCATCAGAAATATTAAGTAAAGTAAAAGCTTGCTTTGTATACGCGGGTTTCCTTCTGCATAATCGCGTATATACACAGGTCAATTAAACTGAAGTAGCATATATCAGTTGTTTTGAAAAAGGAATAATTACCTTGATAATATTGATTCACCCCCCCCCCCCCCC